>JASDQU010816066.1:21762-36409 GCA_032191745.1 Picea mariana
ATGCAACCTTCAGTTAATGTATGCTCAATATGGTTTGAAAACTGATCGTAAGCTTGACATGCATACTTGTCCATGGAAAAATCTGCAAAGACTAAAGAATCTGGTTCCCAATCTGAAATATACTTACATCTTTTTTGCTACTCCAGATCTAATTCATACTCACTGTATATTTGCTCAAAATATGAAACATACTGACAGTTTCCTTGCTCATATGCATGCAGATTTTCAAAATAAACTTGATCTTGGATCCTCCTGGAAGCACATATGTTCTCCTCAACTTCTTCAACATCTTCAAACAAGCGTCTTAAAGATGAATATTTCCTTTCTCTCACGAGAAGGACAAGGTCTGGATATTGAGGCATAATATAGACCACCATGGCAACAACCTCAGTAGGCTGGATCTCCAATGGCATGCTATGATAAACACTATTAAACCTCCTATTGAAGACATACAAAACTTCTTCCTCCCCTCTCCTCAAAGAATAAAAATCAGCGAGGTACTGGTCAAAAAATTTGTTCTCACCCCAATATTTTTAAAAAGCATTGCACAACTTGATCCAAGAACCAATAGAATTAGTTCTCAAACCATTAAACCACACAACACCATCTTTGAACAAAGATTTGGAGAACAACCTCATAATAACATCATCATGTACTATCTCAAACTGATCAACAAAGTTTTTGAAGGCCCCCAAGTGCCTCTCAGCTGTAATATGATCCTCTCCATAAAATCGGGGAAGATACTCAAAGAAATCAAAAGGATAAGGATGAAGGTGATATGGTAGCCTTAAAGGTTTAAACATCTGCATTCTAATTTTAGTTTGAAAAGTAGTGGGATGAACATGAGGATCAACAAGCTGATGGCAAGGCAATAATAACTGAAGATAATGAGATCCGAGAAGGATTTTAATCACTTTCAACCTCCTCAAGGTTACAAGGGTGATCAAATTCAGGAGGGATTTGAATACAAAGCTCATCCTTATGAATAGGCTGAGGTGAAGATACAACATCAACATCTACAACACATGCATAATGCAAGTCTTCTTCTTCCAAGGATGGATATATAAAGGAAGGTTTATGATCATTCAAATAAGCGAGGCAAAGGATAATCCTCTTTATACATAAAGGGAAAGAGAGAAATGAGTTGATAAAGAAAAACAAGAGTTCATGGAGAAAGGTCATAAGCTGATACCTGGTCATCCCCTTTCGTATGGTCATCTTTCTATCAACAGGATCCTCCCTAGTGGAGTCTTTGATTGTGGAGTCTCCAGGTAGATAATACATAGTCAGTTTTTGGTGTCCCTCTCTTGTCTACCATCAAGAGCTGGATCTATGTCGTTCTCCTAGGGAATCTAGCTTCACACTTCGTTCCCCGGTAGGGGCGCCATTTAATGTTATCATAAGGAGTCACCTCTTGACTGCAAAGGGGTAAGCCTTACACATTAAGATTCACTTCAAACAAGTTTTTGTAAATGGGAAATTTTAAAAGGTGGAATGGCCTCTTAAAACACTTGAAAGTGATTTTAACTCAGATAGAACCTCACATATTTGGAAAATTGTGGCAGGGAATGAGTTGCATGGATTAGATTATAATATTGGGAAGTAGAAATTTTAACAAAGAAACTGATAATTGACCTAAGAATTTTAAAACATCCTAAGAAACTCATATAGCTAGGAATTAGCCTACATACAAGGCCTTGTTTTAGATATAGACTATAGAACAAAAACTGAAAACATGCATAAAGTATTCAATGCCTCAGTCATGAAACCTTCACTCACATGCTACTGAATCTGCTAGAAAATGATATACAGAAAAACATAACATACATAACAACCAATTGCATCCTCCAAAGGGTTATCACTGCTAAATTCCAGTTACTACAAATGGATGAATATAAAAATAATAGAAGAAGAAACATACCATGCATTTAATATTTCCTGAATCACAAGATCCTTCTACATAAAGTGAAACTAAGTATTTTTATTGATATCAAGCTTCTAGTCGAACCAACCAACCCCTACAAAGTTTTTCAAGAGAAAATATATAGGGAGAGGCCCCAATGCCACCTACAAAAGAAATGTAACAACTTCCTTACACCATTAATCATTTAGTTACCTCCCAGGAAAAAACATACGCATAACTAGAGATATGCTTCCTCAACTACCTAACTAATTGGACAGATGTTGAGTAGGAGGAGAAAAATGATCACACTGAAGATGTTGCGCGTGATTGAGGTACATCGAAGCTTGGGTTGGGTTGTTGTTTCCATGAACCATCTTTTAGGACCACTTGTTTCTTCATCAACTAACCACCACTCACCCAAAACCATCAACTAAATTCCTTCCACGTGCCCATAACTTTAGGAGGCCCAATCGTGTTTTAACCAGCTAAAAAAGTTCCATTAACAACCATCAAAATAATATCAACGTTGTCGCTTCCGGAAATTCCAGTAGAATTATGTTATAAAACTGATTATTCTGATGCTGCCGAAAATTACGGTAACTTCTGTTATAAAAAATGTTTATCCTGATGCTGTTAGAAATTCCGGTAACTTTTGTTATAAAAACTGTTTATCTCGACACTGCCGGAAGTTCCGGTAGAGTTCCGATTCTTTCAAAATTATGCATTAAGACCTTAGAAAATCTTGTGCACATGTTATACTCAAAAAGAGATGAGATACTTAGACATAGGTAAGGCATCTAGAGTAGGCAAAACTTGATTTTTGGGAAAATATTTTCCTTTACATCTCCTCTAAGTGAGCTGTCACTTCAACAATCTCATCCAAGCCTGTTCTTCTTTCTGATGCAGTTTGAGACTTGGTAGCTCTGGAAGATGGATCTACTATAGTGGTACCTATTTCCTTAGGATCTCTATGAACTTTCCTCCTCTTTGATATTTCACTCTACTCACCCTTAAAAGGCTTACCCTTCACTTTTCTTTTTTGGACATTGGATTTTGCAATAGGAGTTACAACCTATAGCTCTTCAGATTGCTTGTCCACATCTATGACCTCAGTCTTCAATGCTAGGTTTTTCAAGGACTTTACATTAAGCCTGAATTTGTTGTTGGGTCTAGTGTGTCTTCTTATTATCAATTTTGTATAACCTGCATTTTTTCCTATTTCTTCATCTGACAGGGTAGCTTCTGCTGAAAGCACTATCCAATTTTATCCATGTTCCTTAGGTTGCTAGATTTCTTGAGATGTAGGTAAATCAGGTTCTGTTGGAACTTCTAGAAACACTTGTTCCTTCTTTTTTTGGTGTATTCCTTTGGGAAAGGAGAAATAGGGGGTATGATTTTCAAGGATTTAGGCTTCTTGGGTGTAAAAATTTCACCCTTCTCTGTTTCTTCTTTAGTATTAATAGGGGAAGTCTTTTCTTTAGCCTCTTTCACCCTATTTTTCTTATACACAATGATATTTTTAGATTTCTTCTTAGTCCTCTTACCAGTAGATGAAGATGCAAGTTTTTCTTTTTCCCATTTCTGTTTAGGGGGATGAGAAGGCTCCTGGTGCTATAATGGCTCCTGAGAATGAGATAATTACTGAGCAGGTACAACTCGACCTACTTTGTAGAAGAGGAAATTCTCCTAGGTCTAGTTTTGTTTCTTCAACTCTTCTATGACCAACACCTTGATCATTCCTTGGTGATAAACACTGTAGTCAGATGCTGTAGGGTGTGCTTGAATCTGAGTTGACATCTTGGTGAGGCTTTTGAGCAAGAAAAAGGGTAAGTTCAACATCTTCATCCCTGCAAGGTGGAAAATGAATCTCATGTGGTATAAGAAAACCACTGTGAACCGCCTTTCACATGTAAGATATATATTTATCATTCTAAGATGCTCAATCCATTCCTCTTTCAAGAGGATGCTAGGGATACCTTTTTCCCAATTTGGATCTCTACAATCATCTTTGAGGAAGTTGTTGAGATCGCCTCTTGAAATTAATTGACCCTTGAACCATTTTTAGCCTTCCTGTGGTAGCCAAAAAATATTTGCAATTGAACTCTCTGTAACCTGTAGCTTAAGGCCAAAAATATCAGCCTCCTGTCCATTGAAAGATTGGGAAAACTGCTTGGAAACCTCCTGGTTTTGTCCTCCAAGCCTGGTATATAATGGATACCACCATGCCTCCAAAAAAACAAAACTAACATAGGGCTTGGAATCTAAAAAGTCTGCACCCTCAGGTTCTATCCGCTTAATGTCACATCCTTTATTCATTAAAAACATTTAACTGTTATCTGTTGTGTAAGTGAGTTTTCAAATAGGGAGGGATTTACCTTATAGGTGTCTCGGGCTGGAAAACCAAATGTCTTTTGAACTAGAGATTTCCACCAAGTTGCTCACTGTGCAACAACTTATTCACCAACAGTCAATGACTCGATTAATTGCAAGTTTACCTCGCTCTACATTTTTTGCTGCAGATGTTTGTGCTAACACCACCCACCTATTCCAACTAGCTCACATACATATTTCATCTTGGCAGTTGCTTTCTATCTTTTCGGGTCCTAAAATTCTAGGGTTGTTTTGAGGCCCTAAACAATTTTTTTTGGGCCCGCCACAATCACCCTATAGACAGAGTCAAAGTGTGATGAAATAATGTTTATTCCTTGGATAGACCTTTCCAATGGGTGATCACGCACCTAAAATGAAGATCGTATGCAAAAGTTACGACCCCGAGAAGTTGATGTACCGACTTACCCCAACAGGGCCCACATGACTTTTGGCACTTCATATCCTAGGGTTAGGTTTTTGGATGTCTAGGGTTTTGGCATACTTGTTTGATGTAAAAATGGCTTTGGAGCCTCATTGTACTCATCTTCTTGCGAATGAGCGTAGCCGTCACATCTCTTCTTAGAGATTAGCTACCACCATTATAACAAGCTTCTTTCAGTCTACATTTTATAGTTTCATCATATTTCTTATTTAATAGAAGTCAAGTTTTACTGTATCTATGTTATTATGCATTGTTTCTCTATTTTAATATTATAGATCTATGTTTTCATTTCGTTCTGCTCATAAATTTGGATCAAAAAGTGTATTGGGAGCGAGGATCAACAATTTTTTTTTGGGAGGTATTATTTAATATCTAGTGAATTATGGTATTCTTTAATATCCCATGAACATACGTTTCATGTCATAGGTTCATTGACTAAAATTTGGAGGTCAATAAAATATATTATATCGAGTATGGGAAAATGATCCTTGTCAACCTCACAAGCTCACTAGGTGAAAACACCCAACTAAACCCCCCTTAAGGTGATTCCTCCTATTTGTGATACCAACTATTGTAATTTTGGGTTGATTTTAAATGAATCACAATTAATATGCAATATACAAGTGCAATATTAAATGTAGTTAACTAAATACTAGCTATTAGTAGTAATAAGGGATGCTGGTACTATTGATAATAGGGAGAATAGTCCACCAATGTTATCATAAACAAATCTCAATTGAAACCTTTGAATTCCCTTCCAAAGTGGAACAAATCAATTACTAATAACACTTCCCTATCATAAAACCAATGAGATGAAATAAAACAAGGTTGGACATATGAAAAAATATAGAATAATCCTTTGTTGATGTATATGAATAATCAAAATACCTGATCAATTGAGAATAGTCCACAAGCTATCAAGAAGCTCCATGTTTCATATAAGATGTTAGATATCATAAGGCAAGTGGGAATAAACACTATAACAAGAGAATATTCCACAAGTTAGGATGCTCAATCCCACAATCACCAAGAGAAATAGTGAAGGAGAGAATAACCCAAAACCAAGCACATCTCTACAAGAATATAAACAAACTAGCTAATGACACCCTCTCTATTAAAATACGAAGATTCTTACAATGCCAAGAAAGATTATCATTTCTTTGAAGGAAATCGTTCTATTTATAATTTTATTTGTGTTCCTTGGCCTTCTAGATAATATGACTCTTTAGAGTATACTCTAGGTGACTGTTAGGCTCCTAGATGACTTGTGAGCTTCTAGATTTTAACATATTACAAGATTTGTCTTATTCTCCTTTTGTCTGTTCAAACTAGAGATTGAATAATTATTCTATAATATCGAGAATTATAATATTGTTCACACTAGTGAGGTCCCTTAAAAATATTTCTTGACTCTTGATAATATATATGCTGATCTAGGTGGATATCAGTGGCCATCCACCTACTGCAACTGGCTCACATGCATTTTTTATTTTGGCAATTATTTTCGTAGCTTTTCGAGTCCTGAACTTCTGGGGCCATTTTGAGGCCCTAAACAACGTTTTTTGGGCTTGCCATAGTCACACTATGAACACAGTTAGAGTGTGATGGCATAATTTCGAGTCCTTGGATAGACCTTTCCAATGGGATATCATGTTCCTAAAATGGAGATCGTATGCAAAAGTTATGACCCCAGGAAGTTGATCTACCAACTTACCCCAACAGGGCCCCCATGAATTTTGGCTCTTCATCTCCTAGAGTTAGGTTTTTGGATGTCTAGGGTATTGGCATTCATGTTTGATGTAAAAATGCATTTGGATCCTCATTGTACTCATAATATTATGAATGAGCACATCCGTAGCGTATCTTCTCAGAGATAATCCACCACCATTCTAGCAAGCTTGTTTCAGTTTGCATTTTACAGTTTCAACATATTTATTTATTGAATGGAAGCCAAGTTTTATTGTATCTCTGTGTTAATAATATAGATCCGTATTCATTTCTTTATGTTCATAAAATCTGGATCAATATTGATCCAGGTGGATATCGGTGGCCACCCACCTATTCCAACTGGCTCACATGTAGTTTTCATTTTGGCAGTTATTTTCCTAGTTTTTTCAGGTCTTGAACTTCTGGGGCCGTTTTGAGGCCCTAAACAATGTTTTTTGGGCTTGCCACAGTCACAATATAGTCAAAGTCAAAGTGTGACAACATAATCTATATTCCTTGGATAGACCTTTCCAATGGGCTATTGTGCGCCTAAAACAAAGATCGTATGCAAAAGTTATGACCTTGGGAAGTTGATGTACCGACTTACTCCAAAGTGGCCCACATGAATTTTGGTGCTTCATCTCCTAGGGTTAGCTTTTTGGATGTCTAGGGTTTTGGCATTCATGTTTGATGTAAAAAGGCCTTTGGAGCCTCATTGTACTCATCTTCTAGAGAATAAGCACAATTGTCACATCGTTTCTCAGAGATAAGCTGCCACCATTCTAACAAGCTTGTTTTAGTCTGCATTTTATAGTTTCAACATATTTCTTTTTGAATAGAAGCCAAGTTTTACTATATCTCTGTGTTAATAATAATGACCTGTATCCATTTCATTCTTCTCATAAAATCTGGATCAGTGGTATCATAATGGTTTTCCCCTTGTCATTCTTAGTGCATGTCGTCGTTGAGGTCAGGGTACAAAGAGTTCTGTCTCAAGCTTGTTTCTCTTGAGGACAAGAGCTCTTGCACGCCCAAGAAACCTTCCATTACAGGAGAAAATAAATATGATGGGACACGAGATCCTTTCAAATTTGCTCGAGGAAGTCCTCGTGCAACAGAGGAACGAGATGATGGATAGTTTTGCGCAAATTCTTCGACGACTACCAACAAGGGATGCATATTCCTCGAGCGGAGGTGCCGTCCCCTTCAAGGTATAGATAAACTTTGATATTCCTATATTTGAAGGTCAGATAGACGTATATGTTTTATACAAATGGTTGAATCTACTAGAAGGGTATTTTTCTATCCATAAATTTTCCAATAGAGAAACATTTACATTTGCACTCCTCAAAGTTGTCCCATGTGTCAAATATTGGTGGGAGACTTTCTGTGAGAAATGAAAATAGAGGAACCCTCATTATTTACAGTCGCACTCACATGGGAGTTATTCATGGATACTATTAAGGAACACTACTAGTTTGTTTGAAGTTATGACGATCTGTATACAAAATGGACCACACTACGATAGGAAAGGGACCAAACAATGCCAGAGTTCACAAATATCTTCCATACCTTGCGCACCAAGTTGGGTATCAAATATTTTGAGTGACATATGGTGCTCAAGTAATGTGGTGGTATACATATATACAAACAGAAATAAATGGAGTTTATGGACATCATGTCCTTGGGTGCGACATATCAATATGTTGTCAAAATTGAGTAGAAGCTTAAACAAAAGACACTATAGTTTGGGTCTGGGAACCCCTCATAGTAGAAGAAGGGAAAGGGAAACCCCAAACCACAGAAAAAAGGGAAGATAAATTATGTACAACCTCGTGAAAACTAGTCTAAGTTGCAAACAAAGAAGGACAATGGAAAGACGAAGAAAGACACCGGGAAGTGGTGTGACTTCCATAAGAGCCCTTGGAATAACACTGTTGATTACTACTCAAAGTAGTCATTGGTGGCTGAGGTGAAAGCCTCTGAATCAGATGCGGGTTCCGACTTTGAGTCAGAACCAGAAAAGGGGAGACAGATTATTGTCATGAAACCCAATGCCACCGTTGCTACCACCAAGATCTATCCTGGTGAACCTGATGAGCTAGAGGAAGGCGAGCGCCTCTTTCATTCATAGATGTGGGTGAAGGTTACTCTACTGCACTTCATCATTGATAGAAGTATCTAGAAGAGCCTCATCTCAGTGGAGGTCATCAAGTGGATGGCCCTGCTGACAATGCCACATCTATAGCCATACACCATCATATGGCTCCACCAAGGAAGTGATATTCGCGTCATCCAGCTGTGCTACTTGTATTATGGAATCAAGCCCTTAAAAGATGAGGTGTTGTGTGATGTATCTCCCCTTGAACTTTGTGATGTTTTTTTGGGCCAACTTTATTTATGGAAACATCATGTTGTATATAAGTCTAGGCCTCATAGTGTTATTATTACTTTGGAAAGGAAATTGTACAGGATACCCAAGGTAGTGCCACCTACCTCCATTTACTTGATCTCTTCCAAGCAATGCAGGAATGTCATCTCTCAGACTGGGAAGTTTGTCTTGTTCATGATTCACTCTCAAAGTGAGTGGAGGGTTGCAACCACATCCATGGCCTCCATGACCAATCTCTCCACGTAGAAAAATAAAGTGGATAAGTTCATCGAACAATACAAATACATATTCTTGTCACCCACTAGGGTACCTCTATACTGTTAGGTCAAACATTCAATCAATCTGACCCTTGACGCACCACTACCCAATAGAACAGTCTATTGCCGCTCTCTGTTAGAAAACAAGGAGATCAAGCGTCATATCTAAGAACTACTCCAAAAGAGGCACATCTAAAACAACTCCTCATAATGTGGAAGCCCAATTGTGCTTGTGCAAAAGAAAGACTGTACCTGGCAACTTTGCATCGATTACCAGGCCCTAAATAAAATCACAGTCAGGAAATGGCACCTGATTCCCCAAATCAATGATCTCCTTAACCAGCTCAAGGGGGTGAAATAATTCAGTAAGATTGATTTGAAGTCTTGCTACCATCAGGTCCCAATAGAGTAGAAAGATGTATGGAAAACTGCCTTCAATTCCAAATAAGGTCTTTTTGAATGGTTGGTCATGCCCTTTGGTTTGATGAATTCCACAACAAATTTCATGAGGATGATGGATGATATCTTGCAGCCTTTCACCAATTATTTTGTGGTGGTGTATATGGATGACATACTCATCTACAACAAGAATTTGGTGAACACTTGCAACATATTCAATAGGTTTTGCACACTCTGCGACAACACGAGATATATGCAAATTCGAAAAAATAGGGTCCAATACCTAGGATACATTTTTTTATGAGCATGGGGTGAATGTGTATCTAGCTAAGATCCAAGTCCTTCATGACTGGCCAACCCCAACCACACTTATTGAGCGTCAAATATTTTTAGGCCTTGCCAATTTCTATCATAGGTTCATGTTGGGATTCTCCCATATTGCATGGGCCCTCAGCCAAGTAACCATAGGTGGTGGAAAGGAAAATTTTGTGTGGGTCTTGTCCCAATAGCAAGTGCTCGATTATTTAAAGAAGGGATTGTGCTCAACCCCAATTCTTTCATTACTCGACCTACAACAGCCCTTTGAGATTGATATAGATGCTTTACACTATGTTGTGGGTGCAGTTATCACTCAACACAACCACCCTATGGCATATCATAGTGAGACACTATCATATGTCATCGGTAAGTACCCTAATTATGAAAAATAAATGTACTCCATTGTGAAAGCCTTCCTCCAGTGGATGCATTACATTCTTGGGAAGGAGACAATCATCCACATTGATCATAAGACATTGTGGTTCATGCAGACACAAGGAAAATTGCATAATGACCGCTATCAAAAGTGGCCCACATGCTTGCAATAGTTCCACCTCAACATCAAGTATAAGACAAGAAGTACCAATCGCGTCATTGATTTCCTCAACAGACCTCCAGTCATGCCACTCACTACAGTTCTAGACTCTTGCAACCACAAGACCTCATGATGGCCCTAACTCTATGAGAAAGATCTTGACTTTTCCACCAACTACCATATGTTGGGCACAAACACAACTATCACTAATTTCCATCTTTAGGATGGGATTCTGTGCCATCTGGGCCATCTCCGCTTTCCATCAAGTGAGAGAGAGAAGTTGATTTGGGAATCCCACTACAGTCGGGTGGCATGCCACTTTGGCGTAAAAATATAGTGGCAGTGTTGTTGTGACATTTCTACTGGCTAAAAATTTGACAGGATGTCAACAAGTATATCAGGTCATGCACTGCCTATGCTATTTCCAAACCAAACACTAAGAAACAAGGCATGCACACCCCTCTTCCTACTTCTGATAGGCCTTGGGAATCCATCTCAATGGACTACATGTCGGGCCTTTCATCCACCAAGCGGGGAGATGATTATGTTTTTGTGGTTTTTGATTTCTTTTCCAAGATGGTGATTCTGGCTACCTCCAAGAAAAGCATCATAGTGGAGGCCACTACCAAGCTCTTCTTCGAATGTGTGTGGGTACATTTTGGGATCCCAAAAACCATCATCTCATATCGAGAGACTTAGTTCCTCAACACATTCTGGTCAAGCCTCTGGTCACAGCTAGACACCAAGCTCACCAAATCCACTGCCTTTCACCCCCATATGGTTGGCCAAACCAAGGTCATCAACCAGATGATCGTGCATATCCTTGACATGCACAATTCCAAGAATCCACTCACATGGGATGAGAGTCTTCCCTATGTTCATCACAACTACAATAGAGCCATACATAGCTGAACTAGCCAAATCCCCTTTCAGGTGGGGTTGGGATTTCAACCATTGGGTCCTATATATGTTGCACTACCCATTGCATCCACCCAAGAATAATTTTCCCATGCTCAAAATGAAGCCGAAAAATCTACCTGGTTCATTGAGCGAATCAAGCACATCTACCAATAGGTTCATGATATTTTATAGAAGTCCAAATCCAAGTACAAGCAACACCATGATCAACACTTGATGCCACACAAGTTTTAAGTGGGAGATAATGTTTGGTTTCACTTGCAAAAAGAACACCTTACAGTGCCCCATAAGAATCTTCTTCCACTCCGCTATGGACCTTACACCATCACCAAGGTCTTGGGTGACAACACTTTTGAGCTCAACATTCCCTCCTTCCTTGGATTACACCCAATATTTAATGTGGACCTCCTTCAACCATATTTTCAACCATTATTGGACACCTTAGAGATATAAGAACAATTGAAACCAACATATTTCAACAATGATTTCATGGAACATGCATCTACTGATCATATCATGGACACACAGGTCAAGGGCACTCGCCAACAAAGGATCTAACTTTATCGGGTTGTCAAAGTAGGAAAGCTGCTGCACCAAGGCAAGTGGCTCACCCAGGGCCAAATTCAACATAAATTTCCTCATTTGATGGTGGAACTCAATGAAATGAAGACCATTTCTTCCTAAGGGGGGAGGATTGATCCAGGTGGATATCAGTGGCCACCCACCTATTCTAACTATCTCACATATTGAGCACACTTTTTGAGCATTCCTCACATTCAAATTTAGATAGAAATTGTGTTGTCTCTGCATTCACTACTTGGATGATTGTGGTATCTATCAACCTCTTTGATTTATTCATGTTTATTTCATTCCTTCCTTGGGTTGGGGGCTTGCTTGAAAAATGACTCTTCCTTTGTGCCTAATAATAAACTTTTCACTGCTCCTTGTTTGTTTCAGTTTGTCATGCATCCTTACCTCTTTCACTTGAGTGGAGTCACATTGACACTTTGATCACATGTTCATTTTCATTCATCCCCATTGGTTAATTATAAGAGAGAATATAACCCTTAACTTAAAAAATAGATCCTTAAACTTCAGAATTAAACCTTTGTCTTTAGAAATACCAAAACACATACACCATAAACACAAGAATATAAAGAAGAACCCTTAAAGTTTGGTAACATCATCAGATAATTCTTATGGAAGGAATCACTTCACAAGCCATGATTGCTACAAAACAAAATGCATCAAACATCCATCATATCCAATACAATGATACTCATGTGTATTTATAATTTCTCATGAGTATTCCTAGGGGTCTATGCCAACTACCTCTTATTATTATATTATTTCCTCTTTACTATCTAGTGGGATTATTTATTACCCATCAAATATCAAGTGGGCCTATTCTGTGATTATGGACACATTGCATTCATTATACCCTTATGTACTATTGGCATAGGGGCAGATCCAGGGTTCAACGCTTCAACAACGCACCAACAAAACCCTAACTACCATCCCTTTCGGCAACACCTGCGAAGCAGGAAAAGTCACACCTGAGGTAGAAGCAGGGGGGGTTACAGGACGCAGGTATCTGCAACTAAGTCGGGACACAGATCTGTAATAACAACACTACACAAAGTATTCTAGCAACACTTAGAAGGTGATATGCATTAGTTTATTAGATTTAATAACATCGTAGAACATACCCTAATAGAGATTGGCGCAGTAACAACAAAGGTCAAGCAGTTCAACCACTTAGCACATAACATTAGGTTAGATCTAGAATTCATTCATATTTAAGACAAGTAAAGCACTAAGCAACAACAAATCTATCTATCATACATAATAATCAAAGCACTGAGCATATTCATTACATAAACAATACAATATAAATCCAACCATGGTTCACAAGATATACATGATATACATGGTTCACCCTAGTGTGGGGCTACGTCCACCAATTGCTTTGTCTTCTTTATTATTCTTCAATCTCTTACATTCATTTTCTCCTGTGGACCAAGCCACAGAGCCAAGCTTCGCACCAGACAAGATATCTGCACAATGAGCACTAGATCGTTCTTCCAAAACCCAGTCAAGGCACAGAGCCAAATTCTATAGTGAGCACAGAGCCTTCACACATACACATCTTGTTGCACAAAGCAAGTCAAAACTATTTTCACTTATCTACCAAGAATTCACTACTTCTACCATACATTCTTACTTATTTATACTTTTACAATAACACCTAATCATGGGTAAAACCCATGGGTCGACATCCCATAACCCATTACAAAAACCCTAGATACCTCTTGCTAGGTCCACATAGCCCGCAAAATAAGTGAGATCCATGATCTCAGCTTCGCCTTGGTGTTCCTTTCTCACCCAATGTGTTGAAGTCCAAAAAGTGGTCAAACCTAACCAAGGTTTTCTAAAAACTTGGTCGAGGGCCAACAAGCCCCCAACATTCACCTGTGACTCGTCCCGAGTCACTCAGGTATGGGCAATGTTGCTTCGAAGGCATCGAGCTTCACTAGAGCTTCCTCGACTTGCTGCTTCACCTGAGCCTCCTACTCAGTGAGCTTCTGGATCATCTTCTCTATAATAGGCCCTTCCAGGCATTGTTCCATTGCTGCAACCATTTGGTCCAATTGCGATCCCTATCCCTCAATCTCTTTAAACATCGTGTAGGCTTCGTCCTGCACAGGTTGCATCTTCTGTGTGAATTCTATTACCCTGCCCTGCAGGGTAGTGATCTATTAGTGAACTGTACAATGTTCCAGGAATATTTTCATTCTTTCAACTGCGATGAGTAGCTTCATCTATGCATACACGAAGAATGCCTACTACTGCACCTCCTGTAACTGCGGTTCTAGTTTCCTTAGCTCAGGATCTTTTGCGAGGTGTTCATAAGTCTGCGCGCTTCTATCACTCAACTATTTGCACTCTGAGACAAGGGCCCTTATCCTTATTACTATGTTCTTGGTGGTTTCCTCCCTCTAATCGTGCACTTCCTGTGGGGTGCTCGGTACTGCTTGGAACTCCAACTCTGTTTTCCTCGCTTGAAGCTATTGGATGGTCTCAACGAGATTCACTACCTGAGCCTCGACCGAATCCTGTTCCTCCTATGCCAAGCCAGGCACAAAGTGACATGCTTTATTTACCACTTCTTTGACCATAGTCTGCTCTGCGAGAAACTGCTCCTTTTCTCTTTGTAGCTTCTCTTTTTCCTCCTGGAGCATCGCCCAAAACTCTTCTCTCTCACTTTCGTACATGGTTACAATATACCGCGCTACTCGTAATTTCTCTAAGAATTCATCTTTCTCTTGTTTCAAGGATTCTGTAGCCTTTTCCTTTTCTTCCTGGATTTTCTGAAGTCGAACCTCTGTTGCATCTGCTAGTCTTC
>JASDQU010816067.1:13635-42123 GCA_032191745.1 Picea mariana
GTATATATAGGAGACTAGGAGGTATAATTACAAATAATGGCCTAAAGCCGACATAATTAAAATAACATTACTAATCTAAATTACAACTAATGGCCTAAGCCGACATAAATAAAATAGCATTACTAATCTAATATGCCCCAATTAAGGGGTAATGAGCCAATATTAGGGCTTAACAATGGTCCTGAGTCCCATCACCACCTACTGTCTGACATACCTTCGTCACCTCTTGACATCACTATCCACCTTTCTGAAAAGGGTCACATCCCATAACTTCCGTCAGTCCTTTCCCCTCATTCGCTCGTGGCAAGCCCCATCACCATGACTTTTAGCCCAATCGATCGTCGCCACATCACATGTTCGTATTCCCTCAGTTACCGTCACCTGCCATCTCACACCCCAAATGATCCGTTGGCCATTTATTACTGGATAACCTATCCGTTATCCAGCTAACCTGTCTCCAGCGCCCAACGGGCACTCGTTTACTCAAAACTACCCTCATTCTCCCATTTTTCACCATTTACCACTCATCGCACCAGAGAGTTTTTTACACCGTTTACTCCTCCATTACAGTCAGTTGCCCCCATCCACAGTCATTCGTCCCCACTAACTTTGTTTGTCTTACAGGTACTGTTGCAGAAATGGCGCCAAAGTCCAAACAAGCAGAAGGAGAGGAGAATCCATTTCTCCTGCCTCCTGTCGACCTTGACAGGATCCCACTGGTCGACAAAGACTGCTTAATCGCAGATACAAAGTGTGATTTTGATTTTGCAGACCTTTAGTCATGGCTCAAGGAAGTCTTCCTGGACCAGAGTGATGAAATCGGATTCTGGGAGTCCAACTTACCCCTTTACCTCTTCCCTCAGATTCACCCTTTTCCAGAGTTCGCCCTCAAGTGCCAAGCCCACTACATTCCTGAGCAAAGAGCCATCGTCTCCTCATCTGGAGAGATTCTTTTCCTCATCACGCCTGAATCCATTGACCAAATGATGCAAATCCCCCGAGCCGACTCTGCATCACCCTTCAACCTGGAAATTCTTACAGAATTATACCAGAAAATGACCTTCCCCCAAATAGCTCAAATATTCGAGTTTTTCCTCCCCCCATCCGCTCAATTTCCCTCCACAAACCCTCCTTATCCTTCTTCCATGTTCTCTACTAAAGGAAACCAGATCATCTCATCCCTTTGTGCCTTGTTAGGATACTATTTAGATCAGTGGGTAGATGAACCCATACTGGGATTTTTATCCATCTTCTCGACCGATGAGAAGCCCACCACCCAGTTCGACTTCATCACATTCTTGGCAAACAATATTCACGAACAGTTTGTGAATTTCTCCACGGAAGGCATGTTTCGATACTCGTCCATACTGGCGTACTTGTTCGTCTTCTTCCAAGCGGACAAATTCATTTTTTCCATGCAAAAGATGGATGGAGATGGTAGACACTAGGCAGTGACAGCGTGGACCTCCTTGCTCAAGCACAACTCCACAGAGTTCATCTTCAAGGAGTTTATTGATCAATTCTACCACCCAGTGGTAAGTATGCTTAGTGGTAGGCCTGAGCCTCGGATAAATGATGAAGTTCGAAGGATCCTGCATCTCTCGGATCACACAATGACAGGTGATTGGTATTTATACCAAAATCACACTAAGATCAGAGTATATGGGTGCGAGTTGGCACCGTATAAATTTCCCAAGTACCTAGCTGCTAGAATTCTTTCTTTGGAATATATAAGGCAGATAATAAATTCCAATGATATCCATTTTGTGTCACTGAAGAAAAAGCAACATCTCAGAATCAAAGGGCAGATTGGATCCTTCATCCGCAACAATCATGGTGCTGGGGAAGAAGCAGACAGGCTGTTGAAGGGAATGAAGTTCTTCATGAGTTTCCCATGGCATTACGATCCATGTGGGATCATCTCTGAGATGAGGGTGAAGAACAAGAACATCCCATATGTCCATGAATCTAGACCTAAAGATGAAAAATTTGCAAACCAGACAGTATGGGAGCCTAACACATTGATCGAAGTAGAATAGCAGCATCCCCCGGCCACTGTATCAAAAACAACCATGCCACAGGCCCCGAAAGAGAAAAGGCCTAGGCAAGATTTATCTCCTCCTATCACTGAGGTATCATCAGAAGAATTCCAGCTGCATACTAAGAGGCGTAAGACTATTTCAATCCATGGCTCGACCGAAGAAAAAGAAGCCCCGTATACTACAGTGACCAAGGTTGATAGACCACCCCTCGGTACAAGCCTTCAGCGTGTCATAACCTCTGCATTTCCAAAGAAATATACAGATTCTCTGTCGACCACCCAACCAGGCAAGGTAGGGCCGAAGCTGAGTATCTTTGAAAAATATGAGCTGATCAAGAAAAGAAACCAAACCCTGACCAATAGTACTTGCGCCCAGTTCTGGAAGNACCAAGAAATGTAGAATGCATATGGCATTCCTCCAAGCGCAAGTTCCAGATCCAAAGGTGATCACTAATTACAAAAGGGCCACCTTTGAATTCCAGACGAAGGATGTGCATCTGGACGATCAGATGGATCTGCACAAGCAAACAGGAGAGATGGTTTTTTACATGCTGGCGCATGCTTCCACTACTACGTCCAAACTACAAGTGTCCTTGAACAATGTTCAAACATAATTGAAGTTAGAGAAGATATCATCCTTTTCCAAGGACAACAGAATCAAGACTTTGGAGGAACTGGTCCTCAATATCGGCTACGATCCTTCGAACATGAAAGCAGCTGAGGAGATTATTAAGAACAAAAATGCATACATAGCCTCCTTAAGAAAGCAACTGAAACTTCCACCAACAGAGGATTCACAGGCGAAGGAGATAGCAGAGAAAGAAGGAGAAAATGATGAAATGCTCAAACTTCTCATGGAGCAGAATGTACAACTTAAAGAAATGGAAGCTGAGATGGAGAAGCTAGTAAAAGAAAAAGAACAATTGAAGCCAATGGAATTCATTCCTTGAGCACCATTCCAATTTCGGGAGTGAGCACAACATCAGTGACAGAAGTCCCATCCGCGAGTCCATTGACATCCCTGGAGAAGACAGTCGACTTGGCTAAGTCTATGGAAAAGATGAACCTTCAAGAACTCAAATCGTCCTTTCAGACCAGCCTCTCCAAGGAAAAGCAGGTGTCTGACCAGCTCAAACAAGAGTTGCAGCACCTCCGGAAGCAAATAGTGGCAGGTAAAACTTTGGCCGAGGTTAAAGAAAGTGTATGGACAGACATCACTAAGTCCATGAATGAGATATGGCCCATAATACAGATCATGTTTGAGCAGAATGAATTGGTGCAAAGAAGCAAGAAGGCCATTGAAAAGATCATATCAAAATTGGGAGAGATGCCGACATAGGCCAACGAAATCATCAAGTTCCTCAATTCTAAGACCAGGGAAGAACTCGAAGAGCTGAAAATTGAAGACAGAATAGAGACCATCCTTGAGGTCAAAAGAGTTTTGACCAAGAGAGGATTAATGCTCCAGCTGGAAGAAAAGGTCCAGGCAATGGACCAAAGGGTACAAATATTTTTTAGTAAGATTGAGGCTCTACAAAAGAAAGGTCTTCCTGGTCTGAAAGTAATCAATGACAAACTGATGACACTCCCTGACTACAAAAAGAGATTGGCTGATGTGGCTAAGGACAATTCAAAGTTTTTGGGAATTCAAGGCAGCATCACTGGCAAGGCGTTTCTTAATGTGCTCCAGTATGACATCAGTATTCAGCATGAAATTTGATACATCTTCATCACCAAACCTACCTTTTCCAAGTACACAGAAATGGATGAAGTTTATCGGAGACTACTTAAAGTCAACGTACCCAGTCATCTTCGATGGGAAGAACTCTGCGATCTGATCGAGTAGCTGATGAGCTGTCTCAGTCCAGTCATTTTTCCAGTCAGATGAAGTCGTTCAGATACCTCGCCAACAACCCACCCAGAAATTAGCATGCAGTTGTGACACATCACCCAGCAGTTCCTAGATTTATGAAATTTGTTAAGTTAGTTAGGCTAAAAATATATTTAGCACGTCCTGGTCATTGATGACAGGATCGTTTGTAATTTTGAGTTATAAATACTTCATCTTTCGAAGTATTGGGGGTTTTTGATCTTCACACCCTAAAGTTGTCAGACTGTAATATTTTTGAAGAAATCTTCCATTAATACAAAGAGGCACTTTTACAGGATTCTTGCGTGTATTCAATGGTGATGTTGTTCTATCTAAGTTGAATGTTATTCTCACTTTGTTATCATACTGTTTTCTAAATCTAATCTTTAGAAGTAATGAACGTGGCAGGATTTATCTCGGATACCCTGTTTCTGACTCAAAAGATTTTCATGTTTTTCTTTTGGTTATTTCAATAAAGAAATTCTTAACTGCTTCTTTGCTGAAATTATATTTCTCGTCTTTTCTGTTGTCCATCATATATGCTATTGAAGAATCTAGTGATTATATTATCTCGCCCTGTGAAAGGTTTTCTTTTCTTTTCTGGTTTGGATGTGTAGACTGTCTCAACCAACTCAACAAGCACTACGACAACAAAACAGACTTATTTATTTACCTAGCCTAATATTTAAAATTTGAAACATATTTGAATCATATAGAGAGATCCCTCTCTGAAGTTGGAAGGGCTAGATCCCAGCTTTAAAAGTGGTTGGATAAAGTTACCTTTCTAGATTTCTTTTTTCGTCAACCTCTAGGAAATTCACAGAGTGCTAACAGGATGTACAGTCACACCACTATATTCTTGATATATGTGCAGCAACTGGGTCAAAAACATTTCAACCTCTAGAGATGATTCACAAATCAGCTAAGCTTGTGTTTCTACCGAAGGGAATGGTCATAGAAAATGATGATGATGTTTAATGGTGTAATCTTCTCATTCATCAAATGAAGAGGATGTGCAGTGCTAACTTGCTGGTAACCAATCATGAAGCACAAAACTTTCCAAGTTGTCGTTGCAAAAATAATGGCATGCTGACACAAACAACAAATGAGACAGAGGATAAAGGTAGTGAAATACTTGAGATGAATGAAGACACCGATGCAGAAAGTATAACAGAGTTTATTTTTTATCGCATATTATGTGATGTACCTTCCAATGGGGGATCAATAGAGCTTCTAGATGTGTATGCTGAGTTTCCTAAGTTGAAACGTCACCCCGGACTCAAGAGTTGGAAGGTTCTTGATAAAGGCAAGTGACTTACATCTCACAAACAGGTTGATAAACACTAAAAGACTACAATAGTGCCTAGTATGTTTCCTTGTGGTAAATCCTGGAAGGATAATAGTATGTCTGATGCTACACAAGATTGCAAGAAAACAGAGATTGAAATGGAACCAAAAGTAACTAATTGTTCAGATAAAAACATGGAAGAAAAATTTGTCAACAATGATATGCCTTGTGAAGGTTCAAAGGCTCGAGGATACACAGGGAAACATAGCAATGATGGAAACACTATTTCAGAATTGGCAGAAGTACCATTAGATGCAAAGAATCATTAAAAGAAGAACCAGAAAAGCTACAGGAAATTCTCTGTTAATTTTACCTGTTTTAGTCTTTTTCTTCAAGAGGGGTTGCAGAACAGCTGGAGATGAATTTGTTGAAACCAAAAGAGTTTTTTATTGGTAACATCCCCCTTCACAAAAACCTCTCTCATTTGTTACACAGCTATCACCATTTAAGAGATTCAAATTGATATTTGAAGGCTAATTTTCTGATAAGCTACAGGAAATACTCTGTTATTTTTTCCTGTTTTAGTCTTTATCTTCAAAATATGTTATAGAACAGCTGGAGAGGAATTTGATGAAACAAAAAGAATATTTTGTTGGGAACATGGCCCTTCACAAAAACCTCTCTCAGTTTTTACACAACTATCACCATTTAAGAGATTCGAATTGATTGTTGGACCCTATTTTTCAGGAATTTACCAGATTTGTTTTCCTGAAAAATCGCATGGACAACAGTTGACAAGCCACCTCATCAATTCGAATTGGAGATCAAATTGGATATTCTCCTTGATTATTTGAAACAAGAAACTAAACATAGATGAGGAGGTTTTCAAATTCATTTCTTTTGGATCTTGATTATTATGTATTGTTTCTATATAAACTCTGTAGAATGAGAGGAAGATGAGGTGGAAAATTTGGAGATCCAAAGGACCTTTTTGTGAAGCTCATTGTAAAAGGCATTTATTTTCAATTTGACACTTAATAGCAAAGGCATATGGATGGTTAGACCTTATTTTTCTACTCTGTTATTTCTTTCTTCATGCTTGAATTCATTATTCAGATTGCAATGATTTTTTATTCTTGACTGTTAATTTATACAGTGAAAAATTTACTGTAGAGATAATTTTCAAGTTTTGATATCAAGCTAATAGTCTTGTTTCTTTATGATATTATGAGACAAGAACTCTTGTGAAGTTGAAAAATTGAAGGCTTTACCTTCCTTTTTCTTAATTAGTTTATCCATCTTTGTGTCTACCTTTTATTCAGTCAATGGGATAGTTTTTGTTCTTATTCTGATTTTCATGTTATGTTGTTGCCTTGAAACCAGTTTCCAACCACCTTACTCATAAAACCCTAAAAACACTTTTGTAATAAATCAATGATGCCCTAGCTTGTCCTTAGCAGTCAAGAGCAGCTTTAGGGACTAACATATACCAAAGTGCATCTAAAGGAGTTGAAAATGTAGTAGAAAATAGGAGAGAAGGGTAGTTGGTGGTTGAAAGAGAGGGTATTGGTAGTGGAATACAATCAGTGCTTAGGAATACAATCAATGCTTCCATGAATTGATCAAAAAAAAATCTTACCCGATCCACAAGGCTCAAAACAAGGAGTTTTCCAGTCAAGGTTTTATTCCCTTGACAACAATACCACTAATACAACAAAAATAGACCACCTAGTGAGAGGCCTTGGCCGAAGCCATGTGTATTGAATTGATGAATGGGTATATATGAGAGACTAGAGTATGAATTGAGACTATGTCCTTAACTAGTGTGATTCCTAATCTTTCTCAATTACATTTGGAACTCTCATCCATAATAAAATAAATCCATGAAACGAGACACACCAAGGTTAGGAGGAAGAAATATTGGTGTATCATATGTAAGATAGAGGGTCACATGGAAAATAATTATCCCTCACTACGATTTGATGTTACTACTCCTAACCCAATGACACCACCTACTAGGTTCTCATGAAACATGGTAGGTGAAACATTTAAGATTCCTAGTTCCTACACCCACCCATGCACCTTCACATGATTCTATAGAAGTATACTTCTATCCTGTCTACCATTCTCTATGATTTGTGTAGGGAAAACACCCATTCCACATAAAACTATCATGCCCTATAGGTGTTAGTGGAGTGGCTTGAGAAAATTTCCTTCTAGGTGAAGCATGAAAACATTAGAATGACTAAAAAAGGGGTTTGAGGAGGACATGGTAGAGGTTACAAAAGTGGATATGAAGGAGGATATGTAAAAGTAGGGATGGTAGCTACATTAGCCCCATAAGATGATATAATTGCAATGATTTAGGTATTTTTTCTTCGAATTTCACATGGTCGAGGAGGATGCAATGTGGTTAGTACAAGTCCATATGTCATATGACCAAATAACTGTCCTAATATAACAAGTGGGATATGAGGGAACGATAGTGGAATTCTTATGATTTCATATGATAACATCCCCACATAAGAAAAAATGCTCCTATGGACCAAGGGTTTGATGTGGTGAATTAGAACGTTTATTATTAATAATACTTGGAATCATTACAGGAAGCAACCAATATGCTAGGGAATGGTGCAAATAGTAACTTAGTAGTCGATAATCCCCCTAATCATATGTGGCTAGGTAAAATAATTTAGGGATCACAATATATAGCTATTAGAGAGACCACCTCGACAAATATGGTTCATGAATTCTTCCATACCCTCATTACAATCCTATATTATGAATGGATAAAAAGGAAGTCACGGTAGGCCTTTAACAAGTTATTTGAGGGGTGGGGTGAGTGGAAATAAGAACCCATCCACTCTCTCTAGCCTAAAAGAAAATCTTGATGGATTGACCGAACGAATAATCCTTGGACCAGTCAAGAAATCTAGATGGATGTTTAGATCCATGAGTATGAGGCGTGAAATGTCATGTTGGATCTAGAATTGATGTGAACATACTTCCAAATAAATTGTAGAAGATTATGGGAGTTGATGTCTAATATACTCATAAATTCAGTTGCATCTAGTGAATTAGTACATAATCTACCCCATTGAATGCCTAGAGGAATTTTAGGTCAACCATGGAAATGTGAAAACAATCATAGATTTTGAAGTCATTAAGATCTTCGAGAAAATAATACTTACCCTACCCTCCTTGGATACAAATGGGAAAATGACAATGAGGCCATAATTAAATTAAAGAAAAGGGAAATTTGATTTCAAACTAATGGAAGTAGAGTAATACAACCCATTTGTTCTATCAAAGGGAAGTGATACATATATCTAGTAGATGATGTCATGGTGGTAAATTAATGGACCAATTGTATAACTTGACTACAACAATGATAGATGATTATATCAAACCCATTGTTTATGGAGAAACTATATAGATAAGCAATTGTTCTATGAGTTAGATAGCTAAGAAGCATTCCAATATTTGCAGGAGCACAACCAAGAGTTTCCATCTTCCCATTGCACCATGATCAAGTATATTCATTGGATTGAAATGGAGCTACAAAACCCTGCAATCTTTGATCGTACAGGGGATGTTGAAGAGTTTATGGAATATCTAATAATAATGGTCTCAGGAGAGAAATTGGTACCAAAAGTAGACATAATGTTGAGATCCATGAAATTTAGGTGGTGGGATACTCATAAATATTCCCTTGAAGGTTAGGAATAATTCCAACCAACACTATGACATTGGTTTTCTCCACCACCCAAGTACTGGGTGATTGACTTTCCAAGGGTAGAAAAGGATCCAATCACCTTTTTAAAAGTCTATGAGGGAAAGATAAATCTATTCCTACATGAAAATAGGTGCATCCAAAGGTGGACCATTGAGAGTTTCCTATAACAATAATGGGTCCCTAAAATTATTTACACCTTGGGGTCCATCCCCAAGGCCTAATACCTAGATAAGGAGATATGTTGATAGAACTATAACTTGAAGGCTATATGGGAAGGGTTCTACTCAGTGTTGTTGTATCTAGGTAAGGCCTTGAGTCTAACTTTTTATATAAATTCCATTAAGTATTTATTATTTTATATTAGGATGGAAAAACTATTGAGATATGTATGCAAAGCACATATACAAAAGAAACAAAATAAATAACCAATTTCTGATTGGGTAGATGAAGGTTAGGATTTTCACTCTTGTGCTAATATAACAAAGGAGATAGAAGAACAAGATTATTTGAATAAGTTGTGGCACTTGTCACTCTAAGAATCAAAGGGATAAATAACAATAAAAGAGAAAATAAAGTACCCTGTGGAAAAATATATTGGGAACCTTTAAAGATAATTCACTTGAACATTGGTATAGAATAACAACCTACATTTCCATCCATGAGAGAATATTTGGATGATGAGATGGTATTCTAGGTTGTAAAATTTCTTAAGGAGAATGTATATCTATTCCTATAAAGATTAACTAAAATAAATGGGAGTAAAAGGGAACTTGGTGAAATGAAAATAAAATTTACGCCGAATTCCAAGCCTACCATAAAAAGGATCTATAGGTTGAATTTGAGAAACAAAGAGAGGGTAAAAGAGGATATTAGGAAAATTATTGTGGCTAGGTTTATATTCACCATACATGACTCAAATTGGATCAATACAATACTAATCTAGTACAATAAAGTGGGAGGAGGAATAAGGGTCAATGCTGATTTTTGGGGCCTAAATGCAACCAATGTTTATGACCCGTTTCCTATCCCCTTTAGTGATGAGGTGGTAGATTAGGTAGTGGGAAAGGAAACCTATTCATTAACTAATCGATTCTCGAGATATAATCAAGTGAAAATAGTTGAAGAGGACAAGAATAAAACAATGTTTTCCACCAAGTGTGGCTCATTTGTTTATAATGTCATTCCATTTGTCCTAAATAACACCCTAGCAATATTCTCCAGAATCATAATAATATACTTTAGAGTACATCCACAAGCTCCTAAAAGTGTACTTAAAATCCTACACTATATACAATCTACTACAGGATCATGTCATGATGTTATGACTAATATTTGAAAGATGTTAGTAGTTTTAGATCTCTTTGAACCTAGAGAATTGCATATTCTACATGCCATTTGGCATCCTACTATGCCATGCTTTTTGCAGGGATTGTATGCTTGTGGATCTAGGTAGAATAGTGAGTATTTTCGATATCAAGGCCCCAACCTATGTTCATACACCATATTCAACTCTGGGCCATAGTGGGTACTACTGAATATTTCTTAAGGTGCATGCCACTATCATAGCCATAATGGAGTGATTATTAAATAAGGTGGAAGACGTTTTCTAGACTATATAATGGCAACGCTCATTAGAAATTTTGAAATAAAAGATAGTAAATGTACTTATCCTAGATTTACCAAAATGGACCCTCAAATTTCATGTGCATGTTGATGTCTCAACCATTTATTTGGGAGAAATATTGGCACAACCCATGAAGGGGAAAATTAGATCAAACAATCTAATTTTCTAGAAAGAAGCTATCTAAGGTTGAACACAACTACAACACCATAGGAATAGTAGGGTTAAAAATAGTGTATTTGTTACAGAAATTTAGGCACTAACTACTATGAGAACACTTTAAATTCTTCCCACATCATTCTACACTCAAGTACTTGGTAAACAAATTGGTTTTAGAGAGTTACATATGTAGTTGGCTACTACTTTTTAGGAATTTTACTTTGAATTTATAGTGAAGCCAGGAAGGACTAATGTTGGTCTAGACCACCTATATAAATTGAAAATTAGATAGTTTAGATGGTCATGTGATGACCAATTTATAGACTTTGATTTGTTCAAAGTAGAATTAAGTATCATACTACTTGAAACGCATCACCATGTTCCTCGTTAGAGGAATTTTTCCTTGGGAGTATTCAACCGCATAGAAGAAATAGTTGGTTGTCAGAGCTACAAACTATTAGTCTATTATGGGATAGTTATATAAGTTGACCATAGATGGGATGATCAAGTGATAGTTTATAGACCATGAGTGTGTGGGAATCATATGGTAAAGTCATGGTGGGGTGACGAGAGGGTTTCGAACAGAGTTCGTGGTAGCAATCTCGAATAGAGTTCATGGAAAAAGTCACAGAACAATATAACTATGTTTTTTTTTGCATTGTTATAGCAAGATTTACCTCACCATTACTATCTTGCATAGAGGGAATTTTTCCATTTCCCTATGCAGAATTGTCATCCCTTTTTTATGAATCCAAAGATAAAAATATACATGTTTCCACATATATGCCTCCTATCAGTTATACAAGATGCGTATACGCTTGCTACTCCACTACAGCTTGCGTATATAGGGATTTGTGCCAGAAAATACAAAATGAGGTCAGGTTTCCATGTCACGATAGAATATCTCTAATCCTTGGCCTTCCATATACTGGAAACGTTCCGACTCGGCCCTTCAGTTGCATTCTGAAGGCTATAAGAGAACAATTTCGAGCTATGGAAAAGAGGAGAAAGCATTCAACTTTGAGAGAAAAGTTACTCTAGAGAAATTACTTCATATTGAGTCTGCATCCCTTTGTCCCTCAAGTCTGAAAATAGTGTTCAGCCCACGATATCTTTCCCTATTGTTGAGAGGACCTCATTGCCTCTTTCCTATGAGCTTTCCTTTGGTGGAGGATTCAAGTGGTGGAGACCCAGTTGGAAGGAAATTGATTTCTTGGTTTCGAACCGTGCCGACACTGAAGTCTGCAATGTTGTCACTTTTGTTGTTCAATTATTAATAGAAATACTCCTTTCCCGTCCTATCAGTATCTTGCAAATATATGATTATTATCCATGGGCGTGTTTGTAATGTTTATTAATGGATTATGTTATCTAATGTGATAACTCCCTTTATATTATCACTATGTACTTGCTCTGCTTGTTTGTCGAGAACTTCTTGCAGGTATAAAGCTTTGGGTCAAAGTGATCAATGGTGGAACATTATCAAACGTTGGATTGAGGTAGGCCTCTTCCTTGTATTACACATTAGTTTATATAGAATATGTTGGAATTGAGTTGATTTCTACAGTCATACCTGTCTGTTGTGGTTTACCCTTGGCCATAGAGATTTTTTCCCTTGTAATAGAAATGGCGACTCCACTGGGGAGAGATCTTCCTTCTAAGGATTGAAGTATTTTTTCTTCTTACATTTCTCTTTTTCCTTTGTATTATCACTGCTTGAGAGATTTTGTTCACTCTGAGTCTGAGTTTTCATCCTTTTGCCCTTTCCTGGCCTTGTTTTAAAGCATAGACACCCTTTTTTCCTTGACAACCCCATTTACACGCTTGTTGTCTCATTGCAAGAAGTGTATATATTCTCTATTCTCCTAAACAGACACATCTACCACTTCCCCTTACTTGTTTGCTTTGTTTAGTGACTGTTGGGTGAGATTTGAAAATTGTTGATCCTTCTTAGGTCTTTGTAGTGCCTGTTGAGATTATCTAGGATGACAGGAAACCTATTTGGAGTTGAATTTTTGGACGGAATCTTTCTCTTTGTTTCCCATTTTTTATTTGTCCTTGTTATTTGGGTTGTTTTCTTGGTTGATTGGTATTCTACTCAAGTTATTTCTTTTATACATAATAGTATTTATATATCAGGTTGCTCATCATTCCATGCATTTTCATTTTAGTATATTGAAAATACAAAAAAAACAGGCATTTTTCATTGGTTGGCATTTTCGTCTTAGAATATTTATCATTAGCTTAGTGCATTTAGTGAAAGGTTGCATTTTACTTCTGAATTGCAGAATTGAAATTGAAGACTGCACTGTTCTTATTTAGCATATCATTCATTGAAAAGTTAAAGATAGACTTTGCATTATATCAGTATTTATTTTCTTGCAGAGTCATAACCCATGAGTTTCACTTCCATACCTTTTTAAGCAACCACAACAAAATAAAATTTATGCTTTAAACTAAAATTGATTAGTCACGATTTTATTTTTTAGGGTGCACAAACTAGCCTAGGATTCAGTGCCTTGGAATAGGATCTTGTGAGTAAACTTCTCCAAGGCAATTAAATCAACATATGTGTCTGAGATAGGGAATTGAGAAGTCAATTGTACAATTGGTAATATCAAGAGGCTCTGCGCACACCGGAGTTAATCACGAGGTCGTGCGAAGTTAGTTGAAGGGATAAACCCTGGATACTCACCTAGCGTCAGAGATATTTTTGTGGATTTATTCCTATTTGGGGATCTTGCTAGTACCCATACCTCTGTGAGAGGCAGTGCTTTCGAGGTTTCAGGATTTTCTATCCTTCCCATATGGTGATCTAGACTTACGAATGTTGGATTGTGCATCAATTATATAGTGGTTTATTAGTTGATTGACTTAGGTATCTCATAGGTTACTTGCAGGGGTTATTCTACTTGTACCCCGAGTCAGATAGGGGTCGGACAACACACATCCTTTATGGAGGATTACCTCTCTGGGGGGATCTGACTGACTGGTTTTTAAGCCTATGAGGGCCCTTATAACTGATTATGTTACCTCCAAAATTTAGAAAGGAGTCTCAAGTCCCTCTTGGACGAGACATACCTTCTTTAGCAAGGGAGGCCACTCGACCACTTTAGCACGTTTGCATGCATATTGGTCGTTTGAATTTTCGGTATGCTCTTTGACTACTAGTTGGACTTAGGATATATTTTTGTTCGTTGGAGAGTAATAAGTCATCATGGAGTCGGACTAACTTCCTCGCAGGTCCCGTCGGTTGTTACGGTTACCACCGGTTTTCGAGTTCCTACCTTCTAAAAGGCGTAGAGTTATCAGGAGTGGTACACACACATCCACTTTTCAGATTTGTGGTTCCACAAGTATGAGTACCGAGTCTAGTCTTTATAACACTAGGAGTTCTTCGACTCCCAATCCTACTATATTTAATGGCACCCCTTCGACACCTACAGCCGCTACAGTTGCAGTGCCAGAGACTTATACCAGTACTATGGCTCGGCCTATAGTTAATGATTCCTCTCTTGCATCAAACCCTTTTGGGGGTTTCGGTCACTCGTCGAGTTACAATGTTCAGACCATCACTATGGCTTCTAGTCCATTTTCTTATGGTATGCCTAAATTCACTTCATAGTTTTAGACTGCCATCCCACCTGCTATCCCTAATGCTAGCTTTGGACTTGGGGGCACTACACCTCCTTAAACTCCTTTCTCGTTTGGTGGTTCTCATATACCCCAAGCAAATCCTAATGTGGGAAGTGTCCCTATTATTAACCCTGGGTATAATCTTTCTATAGCTGGATGGAACAATCCACCTAGGGGACAAGTTCCTCCCTATATCCCTATCCCCTCGGTACCGATTCCGACCAATACTTTTGGCATGATGAATCCTCTTCAATCCTTCGGGTTCCCACCTAGAGGAGGTCAGTCTTACACTTTGGGCACTCCCCAACCTGGATCTAATCCAGTTGGGGGAAATTTTAACAACCCTCAGCTTGGATCTAATCCAACTGGAGGTAACTTTCATAACCCTTATCAGAACATTCCTAGTGGAATGATGCCCAATCCATATTTTATGAATCATCCCAGGGGAGGGTATTTTAATATAGGAAACGTTTTTGGTCCTTACCAGAATCCTGGATGGAATGCAATTCCAAACACACAATATTTCGCAGGAGGATGGAGCCAGGTGTTGCAACCCCATATTCCCTTTCTGGCCATGCTTAATTTGCCATATTTTTCTAAACTAATGAATGACCTAGTGAGTCATGATCCCACATGGCCCCCTGTCCCTACCAAACTTCTGTCAGACATTCCAAAGTTTGAGGGTAAGAATGGCGAGGACCCTGGTGACCATGTCACTACTTTTCACCTTTGGTTCTCATCGAATTCTTTGAATCATGATTCTATTAGATTAGGATTGTTTCAACTCACTCTCATTGGAGTTGCGTGACAATGGTACATTGAGCTACGTAGGGGGACATATGGATCTTTTCATCAGTTGGTGCTAGCCTTTCTCAACCACTTTCAACTGCCCATTTGTTATGATGATGGCCTTGAAATTTTGTCGACTTTACGCTAGGGTACCGACACTCACATCTTGGACCATATCCAGGAATGGCGTAGGTGAAGGCAGTTTGTTAAGAATCTATACCCCCGTCCTTTCTTCTAAAATGGTTCCTAAAGTCTCTACATGCTCCTATTTCAAAGGACGTTGCTACTTTTGGGTTCTTCAGCGAGGAAGAAGCTATCCTTAGAGCCCATAAATTTGATTTAATATATGCTCAGTCTGGGATGTTATACCACCTTCTTCCAAATGCACTGCAAACAAATCATGATCCTAGACAAACTCCTAGACCTCATGATGATGGCATTGTAGGGTTCACCAATGTAAAATCCACAGACTCGAAAACGAAGTTTTCTAGAGGCCCAACCTCATTTGGATCCTCCAAACCCACCCTATCGACGGATGTACATTCCGTGCAATCGTCGAAGAACCCAAATGGTGACTAGCAACGATATGGGAATAAAAGGAAAGGTCAAAATAATCATAAGGGTGGGAAGAATAGTAATAAACCCAAGGACAAAGATAATAATGGGAAACAGAATGATAATGTTGGAGAGGGAAAGAAAGAGAAACGTAAGGTGAAGTTTCCTTATCAACTTTGTACCGATGATAACCTTACACACTTATGCCCCAAACTTGCGGAGGTTGCGAGGCTTTTAAATCTACCGCCCGCCATGTTGATGAACCCATTCCCACATAATCAGCACTTATCCTCGAGCTCTTCGAACGATGAAAATGCGTCCAATGGAAGTCAAAAACCACCTTTTCAAGATGGATATTGTGTTTTCATCAATATGGTCGACGCAAAAATTGATATAGCCACCCACTCTTGAGATTATAGCTCTTCAAAAGCTAGTACCATCCTAGAAGATCCTCCTCCACCCCTGGATATGAACTTACAGATTGAGAAACCAGAGCCACTGTCTCGTATTCCGAAAGGATTACTCAATCGCTCTACCAACAACCCTAATGCTAGACTCGCCTAGAACTACTCTATTGTTGAAGATCTGGGCCAAACCCCTTGTGAGATGTCGGCTTTGGAGGTACTCCATACGTGTCCATCACAAAGGAATGCCTTACTCTCTGCTTTAGGAGCTCTAGAATCTAGTGGCTCGAAAGTTATCAAGTTTTATGTCACAAATGTGAAGCCTCGCTTACCCTACCATGTGGATTTTCAAATCCACGTGGAGTATTCCAAGTATACTATCAAACGAGTGGTCATTGATGAAGGTGTTTCCACTTGCGTGATGTACTTGGTCTATTGGAAAGCTATTGGTTCTCCGACCCTTTCCAAGTCATCAAACATGTTGACTGCATTTGATGGTCATTCATTACGCCCTCATGGTATTCTCCCCGCATTTTTGGTCCAGTTAGGTGGGAAGACGATAGAGGTGGAAGTAGAGGTAGTTGATGCACCTCTCTATTATAACTTGTTACTAGGTTGCAATTGGACCTATGTTATTTTTCTTGTCGTATCATCCGTTTTTCATGTACTTTGTTTCCCTCATCAGGGGGAGATCATGACGATCGACCAGTTATCCTTTGCGTACTCTAGTCCTAACACATCTGTTGGACCGTCGATCCCTGTGATCGACAATTCTCAGCCGGAAACTAAGAATATCGGTGTGGAAATGTATTCTTCCCTCATGGGTACTTTTGAATTATCGGCACCGATCCATCACGTTTACACCATGTCTAGTAGGCCTGCTTCAACCGGAAGGTCCATGCCTTTCTGCAGTTCCTATTTTAGTGATCCATGGACCTTACCTTCTCTGACTTCATCGAGTGAAGGATAGTTGCACGTTGGCATGGTTATGCCACTATCGGCAGTGGAGATTGTGTATCAAACCATTCTTAACTCCTCTATCGATCCCGATCCTGGTACCTCCCAGACGGACGAGGAGGATCTCGTTCTTAGGCATGTATGGGCCACCTCGCTATCTTGTTCACATGATTTCTTATATGAGACTTTGCCTTCGGATGAATCCATCCTCAAAGCCATGAATGGTTCTAAGAGACCTTGGGATGACATGCATCATCGATCTTATTTTCTCCAAAGTCTTGAAAGAATCGAGTAAGATGATTTTCGATCTACCTTGAGTGAGATAGTCGGTCACGTCGTAGTTCCACTTGATACACACAGCATTTATGTCGAAGGAAATATGGCAAGTATTTCTCCTACCGTCCCGATCAATATCTCTCGTACCCCTGGAAAGATTGAGAACGTAAATATAGGTGCGGATTGTTCGAAAAAAGAGATTCTTATCTACACAAACCTCTTCAAATAATTTCGAGATGTATTCGCTTGGTCATACGAAGAGATGTCAGGTATCGACCCTCATATTGTCGAACATGAGATTAGGACTTATCTGGATTCTAAACTTGTTCAACAACATCTTAGAGTTGTTTATCCTAGGAAAGCCCCTGCTATTAAGGCAGAGGTGGAGAAGCTACTTAATGTTGGTTTCATCTACCCGGTTCCCTTGACCGAATGGGTATCCAACCTCGTTCCTATGAATAAAATGCAAGGAACCATCCATTTTTGTATGGAATTTCACAAATTGAACAAGGCTTGTCCTAAAGATAACTTCCCCACACCGTTCATTGATCATATTTTCGATGAGTGTGCGGGAAGCGAAATATTTTCCTTTATGGACGGATTTTCAAGATATAACCAAATCCAAATCAAACCTGAGGGCCAACACAAGATGACATTTATATGTACTTGGGGTACTTTTTCATACTAGAAAATGCCTTTCGGCCTGAAAAATATCAGAGCGACCTTCCAACACGCCATGACTTTCGCTTTTCATGATCTCAAGCACATAGTTGAAGCTACCTTGATGATCTTGTTTCTCACTCTCGCAAGAGAGTGGATCATGTTACACACCTTCGGATGGTTTTTGAAATATTTTGTTACCATAGAATCTAGTTAAACCCTCACAAATGCATATTTTGTGTTAAGTGTGGTCGTCTCTTAGGATTCCTAGTTTTTGAGACCTGGATCATGGTAGATCCTCTTAAGGTTGAGGCAATACTTCAATTTCCTCCCCCGTACATGATTAGACAACTTCAAGGTTTACAGGGGAAAGCTAACTTTCTGCGTCGGTTTATAGGGAATTATGCCAATATCACTAAGGGTTTCATGCACCTATTGAAGAAACACACTCCTTTTATCTGGGATGAGCGAGCCCAGGAATATTTCTACGCTTTAAATAAATCCTTGGTATCGGCCCCTCTACTGAAATCTCCTGATTACAGTAGATATTACTTGTTGTATATTTTCGCATCTGAAGAGACAATTGGTATGGTTCTAGTTTAGGAGGATGATGAGCTCCATGAGCACATCATCTACTATCTTAGTCAAAATTTAGTCGGACTTGAGCGTAATTACTCTCACGTTGAAAATCTATCTTTGGTTGTCGTTAACGCAGTCCAACGTTTACGACACTATATATTGATTCTCAAGACTACTGTGGTTGCTGATGTCAATCTGTTTCAATACGTCCTCACTAGGCGTATCATAGGTGGGAAATATAATAAATGGATTGTCATCTTACAAGAATTTGATCTTGAATTTGCTTCGGCCAAGTCCAAAAAATCAATAGTTTTTGTAGAGTTAATATCTGATTTTCCACGATTAGATGAGCATGTTATCCATGTCGATTCATTTGCAGATGAACACATTTTCCTTGTCTCATCGTCTGACCCTTGGTATGGAGACATTGTTTTATATCTTCAAACCTTGAAGTTCGCTCAGCATCTCTCGTGAGATGATAGACAGCGTGTTAGATACCAAGCCAAAAAGTATACCATCATTGGAGACACTTTGTATCATCAAGAAATAGATAGTATCTTACGTCGTTTCTTAATTCACAAGGAAGATGAGTCAGTCCTAAATGATTTCCAAAAAGGGGCTTGTGGTGGTCATCTATCCAGGCTTGCGACAGCCCAAAAAATCTTGCGAGTCGGTTACTTCTGGCTCACCATATTTAAAGATTACATTGAATAGGTTAAGAAGTGTCACCCCTGCCAGGTGTTCACTCGAAAAATGTGCTCGTACCCAGGCCCCCTTCACCCAATCATTACTGTCGGTCCCTTCACCAAGTGAGGGGTAGATTTCATCGATTGCAACCCAACTTCGGCTTGGGGGCATCAACACATTATCGTGGCTGTCGACTACTTTACCAAGTGGGCCGAAGCCATGCCTACTCTAAAATTCGATGGGAAGACTACAACCTTCTTCGTATTCAACCAAATTATCCCTCGGTTCAGTATCTCGAGTGAGATGGTCACCGATCATGGCAGCCACTTCAAAACGAAATGATGGTAGAACTAGCATCCAAGCTGGGGTTTAGACATGGTCACCCATCTCCTTATTACCCCCAGGAAAATGGGAAAGTAGAGGCCGTTAACAAGTCTCTCAAGAACATTTTGCAAAAAACTGTCAGCCGGAGTAATTCCAATTGGCACATCATGCTATATCCCATGCTTTGGGCATACCGAACCTCAGTCAAGAATGCCACCAATTTTTTCCCTTTTCAATTAGTATACGGTGTGGAGTCGATAATTCCTATTGAATGCAAAATCCATTCTCTCAAGTTGGCATTCGAGCTCCTAACTGACACTTCAGATAGAGAGCCTTGACGAGAAGCGTCAAGATGCCTCTACGGATATCGAAGAAAAAAACAAGCGTTTCATGGTTCAGTACGCCAAGTTTGTCTATCCCCGGTTGTATGTTGAGGATGACTTGGTCCTCTTGTATGATCAAGCCAAAGAACCGCTAGGGGAAGGAAAGTTTAAACCCATGTGGCAGGGTCCTTATATCATGCGACGTGTTCTAGAAAAAGGAGCCTACGAGTTGGAAGATTATGAAGGGAATAAACTAGCCGAGCCCAGAAATGGGATCTACTTGAACAAGTATTATGCTTGAGCCCCGGGATTGGGTGAAACCCTTTGTATACTAATGTAAATTTGGTGTATATACTTCTTTTTCACCTTTCTTTTTGTCTTTGTCTTGCTTATTGATTTTTCCCTTTTGGTTAGAAGATGTCAAAGGAGTCTTTGGTCTACCTAGGATTCACATATGGAGCCAGTCGTCATACACAGAACTTGGCTTTCTGCTGCTTGGGTGATTTACTCACCCGAGGGTCTGCTGGTGTCTTCAGGTGTTGTATGCCTAGGTCCATCCACGAACAATGTGGTCGAATATAGCGTCGTCATAGAACTTTTGCACGATGCCATCTCACATAGTATTCACTCTCTAGAGGTTTGCCTGGATTATCAGTTAGTAGTATGTCAGTTGAACGGTTGTTACCATGTGTGTGATCCTACATTACTCCATCGATTCCTATAGGTACATCTTTTAGAATGACAATTTGATTTTATTACAAATTTTCACATCCCTAGAAGTTCTAATCATGTATCTGATGTCTATGCTAATTATGTTTTAGATTGTCATTTTTCACATTAATAAAGTAAAGAAAACCATTAAATCAATGTACACATTGTAAGATATGAGTAAATCTAAAGATTCCTCTTTATATATTTCAAAAATATATGGTGTTTATATTACAAAATTGGGGCTAAAACCCTCAAAATACATATACAGTCAATATACACATCCCATGACATCTACGCCTGTGGCACCAGATGTGTATCATGATAGAAAACCATGGAATTTACGAGATGCTATAAGAGTCGTACCCATGCTCTAGGTACACCAACAACCTATCACTGCATGGCTTTAGGTAGATCCTCTACCTGACCCATAGGAATCCTCTGTATCAGACGAGATAGGTTTCCCTGCACGTTTTGTAGGACACTCTCTGCTTCTCCTCCCACTGCCTCATCTTCCTGGTGCCTCTGTTTATGTCATAAAAATCCCTCTAGCCATTGCGGACCCATATCTGCAAATCACACAAGTATATAGTTAATATTCAAACACCATCCAAAAATATTTTTGTTTCCTTAAATACAAAAATACAAAAAAATGAAATATGTAAAAAACATTTACCTATGGTGCCATAAGCGGCCCCTGGTGGAAGCGGCATATCTGGGTCTCCTCTAAAACTGATCCCCGCATAGGGATAGTCATCCAAAGAAATAACTTGTCTCCGCCACTAGAAGAAAAAATTATCGTTGTAGGGTGTCGACACCCTACCTCCCCCTTGTCGTTTCATGACTTCGATCCATCGCACCATAGCTAGATCATGTGGTCCCCTAGGAAGGATCTCCACTCTAGGTCCCAGACCTGGGACCCGCTCGAAAAAGAAGTTACAAAGGATAGAGGAAAACCCGAAGTTTCGTTTACCCCCCTTCTTGCACTCTATCAACTGACCTTTGATATTGGTCAGCAATGAGGTACACCAATCGTAAACAGTGGGCCTCGCATACAACAATGCGTAAAACATAAGTGATCTTGATGCCTGATGTAGCGAGGTTGATCCTATGATCCTGGTAAGCACGAGCACAATAATCTTCAGGCTGAGGTTACCTATAGCCCGGATGGGGATTTTACTTCCCACCATGGGAGTCCCTGCAACACATTGGGCCTCGATGTACTCCTCGACCTTCATCCCACTCCCTGCCCCCCATGACTTGAGGTCCACAACCTCTCCTCGACGTGAAAGTCCGGTCAAGAAGTAGATGTTCTCTACTTCGATCCTTAATGGTTTTCCATCAAGGATAAAGGTCTCGCTATCAGGATCCCAATATCCCACCAGCATCTCCAACAACCTCACTTGGGCCCTCATCCCTTTGAGAGCCCAAAACTTGTAAAAAACACATCTTTTTAGAGCCGCTTGAGCCACTGAATCTTGATCCACTGCTGCATTTACCCCCTCATGCTCTCACTCTCTCCATTCCAACACCATCCTGCAAAAACCAAATCATTTTTTTAGAAACACTTCTTTTTTTCCATTTGCATACGTATACGCAGTTTATCCATAAACCGTCGCGAGTAGCGCCTGATATACACCCCCTATGGTTAATAAAGGGGCGTATATCTAGTCATATACGTGACCTATTCAGAGAAACCCACATATACTAAAAACTCCAAATTGAGCCCTCAAAAACGAACAAAATAGAACCTAATTCAAAAATTTTAACCATTGAATTTGAAGAGGATGGGATGGAGTTACCTGATCCAGACGATTCGTCATTCTGTTTCCTATCGCTCCCGCAATCGTCGTTTGAATCCTCGAGGTTTTTTAGTCCAAATTGCACTATTTGGGTAAAAATGAAAATGATATAGTAATTTTTTATTTTATTACTATTTCTAAGCTATTTTTACCCACTTGATATAGTTTTACACTATTGTTTCACCTAACGAACTAATTCAAGAATGGTTTTAAGTTGGTTTTTGCAGTTTTGACTCAATTTTCTTGCAGATTTCAACGTCATAGTTAATCGTTCATCTCCTCAGGCAGGTATATTCATAACCTAGCATATAAGATAGGTATCTACTCCATCGTGCATTTTTGCATTATCCTTTGACTACAACTTTTACACCTTAGGTACGAACCCATTTATTGTAATGCATACCCCCCATCTGCTATTAATAGCATCGTTAATAAATGGTAGAGACTTACCAAACATGGGTACCCTAGTTAGAACCTCTTTGTCATTTGGTGCCCATGCCGAGTTTTTCCTTAGGACCGGGAGTCCATTATAATTCAATACATGATTGTATGATGAGCCTCATTTCTCATTCATGCACATGCGGCCTTATTACCCATGGACTCCCAAAAATGATTCTCAGTTAAGCTATTTTCTATCTCGTCCAAAAACTGAAAATATCGCGGAGTGATTTTTCCCTTTCATGCTCGTTAAAGTTGGATCTGAAAGGTCATGAGTCTTATTTAAGCTCTTTTCCGACTCGCTACCAAAAATTGAAAAGATTGTCAAGTGAGCTTGTCTTTTTCACACTCGTAAATTGGATTTGAAAAGACGTCTATTTGGCACAAGTTTACCCCTTTTCACACCAAGAAGACTAAAAGATATAAAAAAGGACATGTTTTGGCGTTAATTTGTGATTTCATCTCATGCCCTCGCTTGCAATATTGAGCCTTTAGTTAGTTCTCGCTTTGCGTTATAAACTGTTGCCTAAGAAGTTTGCATCCTCAACCAAGTAGAGCCTTGTTTATACCCTTCACAATTTGACACCCTATACCCTGGAGGGAACATCACCCCAAGTGTCCATCTCCCACATGCATTTCCTTGCATTAAGCATAGGTACGTTCCACTGCTGGAACTAGTTTTTCTTACTTGCAACACTCATTCCCTCCTCTATATCATATCATTCATTTGTAAGGAAAAAACAAAAAAAGACTAGCGGGAAGGGAGTACTATATTGTAATTGGCAGCAGTTGTGTCGCCTTTGAACAGAGCACAAATTTATTGAGTCCTTATGTCATCATAATTTTTGGTTTAGCATGGCCTTAGGAAGCTGATCTCGCTATAGAAGTTTTCTCTACCGACTGGTTACTCTTCCAATGCCTATAGAGAACGTTAACAATGCCTCCTACATCTAATCGTCACATCATTGAGTCCATGTTGCCAGATTCCACCATATGTCTCATGCTCTTGTTCAAAGGAAGTCTATCAACCTGTGTTGGCCACTCCTCAGAAATTTTGACTTTGCATGTCGGCCATACCATCAGTTTGTCTCAAAATCACATGATACTTTGGTCTTATCATGCACCCTGGCCCTAATTTCATCATTGGTAGGTCACCTTGAACCCAAGAATCGACATTTAATCATTGGCCATTGACTGGGTGGTTTCCCTTGTGTTCGACAATAAGACATCTATTCACACTTTGGGATTCGTGTAGTGTCTTGGATGCAATTATCCTTATTGGTGGTTTCCTCACCTTTGTCAATAGGTTTTCATCAATGGCTTCTATTCAAAGGGTCCTTTTCGTATACCGCTTGCATTTGGCACACACGAAAGACGCACAGGGTCATTGGTTCATGAACATGTTCTTCGTCCAATCTCCACCAAATCATGAAGCTCCTACTTTGTTCCTCGTGCTAACTTATGAGAGATGCCTCAATGCTCTCCTTTTAGCAGTTCTCCTTCCATCGACTTCAGCTCATTTATTCTGGATATGGGACCTAGATTTTTATGAGTACATTGAGGTTTGTAGTCATTAGTGCCAGGCTCTCTCACCATTGATAAATGGGAATACATCAATGTCTCATGATCAATGGCTTTCTCAAGTATTCGACATCTACTCCTTTTTCACACTTGTAGGAATGTACTCAGTGCCTTGATACCTACTTTCATTATTGGTAGGTTGTCTCGCGCTTGTTAACGGTATACCTCAATGACCAATAATCAAACGATGTCTCATCGTCTTAGACCACAACTCCTTTATTCACATGATGTAGACTTGCATCTTTGGCGGATAGTGTAGAAGACTTGAAGACATCACTATGTCATCGTAGCTTTACTAATTTTTTGCTTCCCATTCATTGGACTAGTACCTATTTGACTTCAGTGATCATGGGAGATCAGATTGTACTCTGTGGTATACAGATATCTTCAGATTGATTTTGAGACTAGTTTCACTAGGCCTTGTTTGTGACTATGACAGCCTTTGGCATGTAACCGCATTTGTATTTTCCTATTCATGGCCATGAACACTTTTTTGGTATATTTTCCACATGGATCTCCATTGTATTCTTGGCATCCATGTATGCAAAGTCAGTACATAATGTAATGAGAAATTGAGTTCATCCAGTCGGTTCTCTACCACTCCACTTCTGGGTTATTTATAATGTAATTTGGCCATCGCAGATACTCCTCTGATCTCAAACATTAGGGGGCATCTGTTATAGCAAGATTTGCCTCACCATTGTTATCTTTCACAGAGGGCCTTTTTCCATTTCCCTATGTAGACTTATCATCCCTTTTTGATGAATCCAGAGCTACAAATATACATTTTTCCACATATATGCTCCCTATCAATTATACAAGATGCATATACACTTGTTGCTCCACTACAGCTCACGTATATTGGGATTTGTGCTAGAAAATAAAAAATGAGGTCGGGTTTCCATGTCACGACAAAAGATATCTGATCCTTGGCCTTCCATATGCTAGAAATGTTCTGACTTGGCCCTTGTTATAGCAATATTTGCCTCACCATTTCTATCTTGCACAGAGGGCCTTTTTCCATTTCCCTATGCAGACTTATCAACCCCTTTTTTGATAAATCCAGAGCCAAAAATATATATTTTTCCACATATACGCTCCCTAACTGCTTTGCAAGATGCGTATACGCTTGTTGCTCCACTACAACTAGTGTATATCAGGTTTTATGCCAGAAAATACAAAATGAGGTCGGGTTTCCATGTCACGACAAAATATCTCTGATCTTTGGCCTTACATATACTGGAAACGTTTCGACTCGACCCTTTAGTTTCATTTTGGAGGTTATAAGAGCACAATTTCGAGCTATGGAAAAAGAGGAGAAAGCATTCAACTTTGAGAGAAAAGTTACTCTGGAGAAATTACTTCATATTGAGTCTACATCCCTTTGTCCCTGAAGTCTGAACATAGTGTTCAACCCCCAAGCTATTTCCTTATTGTCAAGAGGACCTCATTACCTCTTTGCTATGAGCTTGCCTTTGGTGGAGGATTGAAGTGGTGGAGACCCAGTTGGAAGGAACTTGGTTTCTTGGTTTCGAACCATGCCGACACAAAAGTCTGTAATGTTGATACTTTTGTTGATCAATTATTAATAGAAATACTCCTTTCCCATTCTATCGATATCTTTCAAATATATGATTATTATCCATGGGCATGTTTGTAATGTTTATTAATGGATTGTGTTATCTGATGTGATAACTCATTTTATATATTGTCACTATATACTTGCATCGCTTGTTTGTTGAGAACTTCTTGCAGGTGTAAAGCTTTGGGTCAAAGTGCCCAACGGTGGAATGGCATCAAACGATTGGATCGAGGTAGGATTCTTCCTCATATTTCACATTAGTTTATATAGCACATGTTGGAATTGAGTTGATTTCTTCAGTAATACCTATCTGTTGTGGTTTACCCTTGTCCATAGAGAGTTTTTCCCTTGTAACAGCCCTTCAGTTGCATTCTGAAGGCTATAAGAGCACAATTTTGAGCTATGGAAAAGAGGAGAAAGCATTCAACTTTGAGAGAAAAGTTACTCTGGAGAAATTACTTCATATTAAGTCTGCATCCCTTTGTCCCTCAAGTCTGAACACAGTGTTCAACTCCTGAGCTCTTTCCCTATTGTTGAGAGGACCTCATTGCCTCTTTCCTATGAGCTTGCCTTTGGTGGAGGATTGAAGTGGTGGAGACCCAGTTGGAAGGAACTTGGTTTCTTGGTTTCGAACCGTGCCGACATGGAAGTCTGTAATGTTTTCACTTATTCTGATCAATTATTAATAGAAATACTCCTTTCCCATCCTATTGGTATCTTGCAAATATATGATTATTATCCATGCACATGTTTGTAATGTTTATAAATGGATTATGCTATCTAATGTGCTAACCCCTTTTATATTATCACTATGTACTTTCTCTGCTTGTTTTTCGAGAACTTCTTACAGGTATAAAGATTTGGGTCAAAGTGCTCAACGGTGGAACATCATCAAACGTTGGATCGAGGTAGGTCTCTTCCTTGTATTGCACATTAGTTTATATAGCATATGTTGGAATTGAGTTGATTTATGTAGTCGTACTTGTCTGTTGTGGTTTACCCTTGGCAATAGAGAGTTTTTCCCTTGTAACAAGCATCTTTTGGCATTTTTCAGTGAGGGTTTCGTCCCTTTCAAATAAAAATCATCAAATATTCAGGAAAGGTGGAAAGGCATGAGCCTTTTGATTTAGAATTGTTGGACAAGAAGCACTATTGCGTTGTTTGGTTTGACCTAGTTGGATGTTACAGGTTTTGTCAAAAGCTACAGGGATACAGTGATCAGGTTGATCAATCCTTTGCACAACATTATGATGGAGAAAAAGATGATTCATGTTTCCTATTGCCTCATGTCAATGAAATTATAAAATTGCACTATTATCTCCAATTATATTTTCAGTTTCTTTTGTATTGAATGCCTCTCTGCAAAAGCATGAGATTATATATTGTTTTCATGAGAGAAATTTCATAAAGATTTTAGTTTTTATGAATTATGAATTATTCTTCTAGTTAAGTGTTAAACTATAACTACATGTAATAGTTGGTTCATTTGATGTACCTACTTATTTCTTCTTTTTCATTTGTCAATAGTTACTTGAAATCTTTGGTTCAGTTCTATTTGCTCAGCTCCCTGATCTTTGGCATAATCTGTATACCTGAAAACTTGCTTCCTAAATTTTATTTGAAAATAGAGTTGGATAGTCCAACTTTTCTCCTCTCCATCCAAGAAAACACATACTCAATTATTGAATGCTTTGACACTGACCTCCTCAACAATCAAGGAGGTTGTCTGAAGAACTAAGAACATGGATGAAAATGTGTTTAGGGTTTTCTATGCAAGTGGCATACCATTCAATGTTCTTCTCTCACCCTATTGGCATGAAATGGTACACACCATCAATGGTTCCCATGAGGTACAATATAGTACACAATTAATTTAGGTTTAGTTAGGCTAAGTAAGGGTAGGCTATGTTAGGTTGAGTTGGTAGGGTAAGAAAATATAGGGTATGTTAGATGATCAGGATAGGTTATGTCAAGTTAGGGTTGGAAGGTGAGAGAAAGGTAATGTAGGGGATGGTAGGGTAAAGTGAGAATTAGGTTTGTTAGGGTAAATATGCATACAGTCTTGAATGAATAAAATAAACTACGTATAATAAATGAAGTAAAACACTACAATGCACATGAAAGGTAAATAACTAAAACAACGTATAAAAAGATAGATTCATGAGTGTTATGTACCTTTTAGTATAATTGATGCAGCGTATCCACATAGGCTAGTGATCAGTTGCAATTCTTAGTGTGAAGTCTTGTAGAAATCAAAAACCCATGAAATGTTAAATTTATGAAAAAGAATTTAATAAATAGACATGCATTTCAAAATTTACAAGAATCTATAATACATAAGAATAAAGAGCATTACCTTATTGAGCTTCTCTTTGTTTCGAGAATGGTTTAATATTCTCTACTGAACAGGGCCAACCACTAGAATTTTGAAGCTCATATGGCCCCTCCCCACCCCCCCACCCCCCCCCCTTG
>JASDQU010816067.1:53370-69427 GCA_032191745.1 Picea mariana
CTGGGATTTAATGGAGAATTTTTTCTCATCTATAAAAGTCCATTTTATTCCTCGCACAGAGAATCTACATGCTGACGCATTGGCTAAGGCAGCCTCGACCTTTTCCCCTCCCACGAATGTTAAACTGAAATATCATATTGAAATCAGATATAAACCCTCTATACCAGACAATGTCTGACATTGGAAGGTCTTTGAAGATGATGAACAAATTCAGAAATTTCTCATAGCAATAGGTGAATTCTCAGAAACTCATCCAGATCAAGAAAACCAAAATGACCCGAGGTGGATTATGCAAGAAGATGAAAATCCTGAAACCTTCCGAGAAAAAATAGCGGATCACCGCATGTTGGTCCTCAAAAATAACCAAATCCCGAAAGGCTTAATTCCTTTGGAAAGACTCTTCGATCGCAATGACATACCTATGAAGTCCACCTTGCAGCCTCAACCAGAAGAAGTAGAAGACTGCGACATAGGAACTGAAAAAGATTCCAGAATCGTAAAGATATCTAAATTCCTCCCTCCCAAGGTAAAAGACCAGTATAGAGACTTACTCAAACAGTATAAAGATATTTTTGCCTGGTCCTATGATGAGCTTCGAACATATGATACTTCTATAATTGAGCACAAGATACCCTTGAAGCCCGGAGTTAAACCTTTTAGGCAGAAGCTCAGGCAGTTTAACCCCATTTTGTTGCCTGTTATTGAAAAAGAAGTTAAGAAGCTCTTAGATGCGAAAATAATTGTACCTCTAAGATACTCAGACTGGGTGGCAAATTTGGTCCCTGTCAAAAAAAAGAACGGAGAAATCAGACTGTGTGTAGATTTCCGAAACTTGAACAGGTCATCTCTTAAAGCTAATTATCCACTTCCTAAAATGGATCACGTCCTGGAAAGGGTAGTTGGAGCAAATCGGATGTCTATGATAGATGGGTTTTCTGGGTACAATCAAATCGCCATGAACGAGCAAGACAAATAAAAAACCGCTTTCACCACACCATGGGGTACATTCATGTATGATAAAATGCCTTTTGGTTTAATGAATGCAGGGGCTACCTTCCAGCGCGCCATGGATATCGCTTTCATTGGAGAAAGAGATAAGTTCATAGTAATCTACCTTGATGATTTGACGGTTTTTTCTAAAACCGATGAAGAACATCTGATCCATTTAAAACAAACTTTCGAAAAATGCCGCAGGTATGGTCTATCTTTGAACCCAAAGAAATCACATTTCGCTATGCAGGAAGGTAAGCTTCTGGGGCACATCGTATTTAAATATGGGATCAAGATTGATCCTAAGAGGGTTGAAGCGATACAAACTATCAGTATTCCTAGAAACGTTAAATAAATTCAATCTTTCTTAGGTACAATAAATTTTTTAAGAAGATTTATACCAAATTTTGCTGAGATTGTCAAATTGATCACAGGTATGCTGAAGAAAGATAGCAAAGTAAATTGGACGACCGAAGATAAGGTGTCATTCGAGCGTATTAAAAAAGTCATCGGCGAGGCACCTGTGTTAACAAGCCCAGATTATTTGAGAGATTTTCTCATCTTCTCATTCGCTTCTGAACATACTATCGTCGCGGTGTTGCTGCAAAAAAATGATGAAGGCTTCGAACGCCCGATCACGTTTTTTAGCAAGAGTCTTAGAGACGCCGAGCTAAAATATGATATAATAGAAAAACAGGCGTACGCAATGGTGAAAGCGCTAAAAGCATTCATAACATACGTTCTACATTCAAAAATTATCGCGTACGTACCAACAAGTGCTGTGAAGGATATATTGGTACAGCCCGATAGTGATGGAAAACGAGGGCGCTGGCTCGCTAAAATACAAGAATTTGATCTGGAAATTAAGCCAACAAAATTGATAAAAGGGAAGGGTCTGGCCAAACTCTTGGCCGAGTCGAACCTTAGAGCTCTTGACATCAATTGCCTACAAGGGGAAGACGAAGATACACATCTGCAACAGCCAGGTGACCAGACGTATCCAAACAAGGTTGAAGAAAAATTCATATCGTCGGGCTGGTACAAAGATATAGTCTTCTACTTGTTAAACCCGAAATGTCAGAAGGACTAACACCAGCCAAATACAGAACTTTAAAGCTCCATGCTGTAAAATATTGCATTTCTGAAAATCAACTATACTGGAAGGATCCACTCGGGTTTTTACTGGTATGTTTGGTTGAGTCAGAAACTCCGTAAGTTATAGAAGAGTTCATGAAGGAATCTGCGGGGGACACCATGCATGGAGAGCCACAGCCTACAAGATCCTGAGGGCTGGATACTATTGGCCGAAACTATTTTCGGACGTTAATGCTAAAGTACGTGCCTGTTACTCGTGTCAAATATTCGCTGGTAAGCAAAAACTCCCGGCACTAGCACTCGTTCCAGTCAAAACTGAAGCCCCATTTCAACAATGGGGATTAGACTTCATAGGAGAAATTAATCCCCATTCCAGTGCTCAGCATAAGTGGATCTTAACGGCCACAGATTATTTTACCAAGTGGGTAGAAGCAATTCCAACTAAAAGGGCAACAGACTCGGTGGTGATTGACTTCTTGGAAGACAACATCTTGTCAAGATTCGGGTGTCCCCGAAAGATTGTTACCGACAATGCCCAGGCTTTCAAGTCCATGGATATGATCGACTTCTGCCAAAAGTACAATATCGTTCTTGGCCATTCCACTGCTTATCACCCCCAGGGAAATGGGTTGACCGAATCATCTAATAAAAGCCTAGTAAATGTAATAAAAAAAGTATTGAACGAAAACAAGAGGTCCTGGCATGTATATTTGAAGCACGCACTTTGGGCAAACCGCATCAATACTAAAAGGTCTATCGGCATTTCACCATTTCAGATGGTATATGGGACCGACGCGGTTCTGCCCATAAATTTAGCATTGCCATTAATGAAATTATGGCAGGATCAAAATGAAGAGCCCAATCATGTAACCAGGAGAATTAACCAACTGATTGAGGTTCAACAGCTCAGAGTGGAGGTTGATGAGAAAATGCAAAAATACCAGGACGATATGAAAGCATTGTTCGATCTTAAGGCAAAGGACAAAGAGTTCCTCCCAGGTGACTTGGTGCTAAGATGGGATGCGAGAAGAGAAGAAGCCATGAAACATGCCAAATTTGACCACCTTTGGTATGGACCATTCAGGGTCTCAGCTCCAGAAGGAAAAAATTTCTTTCTTCTGGAAAATATCGATGGAGAAGTTCTCAGCGCCCCTGTCAACGGATGATATCTAAAGCACTACATGACATGACAGTCGTCGAATGAAAAAGGAAACAAAATAAAATAAAAAATAAGAAATTGTGTATATATATTTGTAAATAAATAAATTTTATTATGAGTTTTTTCACATATTTATGTTTTTGCTTGAGCATTTATTTTTTAATTTTTGGTTTTCCTTCCTAAATTCTCAACGCATTTTAAATCAAATTCGTATCTGCTTTTTGCAGGAATCTAAATGCAGACGAAATCAGCTGAAGAAATAAGGTGCAGATCGGTGTGGGAAATAGGACGACATAAAACAGGTGATACATAAGATAATTCGTAGCCCACAAAGAAATTGAAAAGAAAAGACAGAGGTGAGTTTTCTTAATACTCAGATCATGAAAGGCTATTTTAGCAATCTAAGGTAATATTGTTCAAATTACAATATAAATGGTTAGATAACAGGATTATTTTTGGCTTTGATCTTCAAACTAAAATTTGAATGAATATGTTAAATCCAAAACGGTCAGTCATAATTTTTGCTCCTAAAAGTATCTGAAAACCCGTCTCAAATTGTTGTGACCTTTTGTATATCAAGCCATTGAATTACTACCTTTTTTTCTGTCTATATTTGGACCTAATTTTAGCAAGTCACTATCTTCCCGAGTCTTTGTAAAGGAGTAAAAGTTTTTCGTTTTAAACCTTGAGGATTTTGGAACAGATATTAATAAGAAAGCTGGTCCTCACAACTACTTGATCTTCTGCTAAGCTAAGGAATGTTTATAGTGATCCTAACTTTCCTAGGTTTTTCAACAGCATCGAAAAAATCAAAGCTTGCTTGAACAGGATGTCCCTTAAAAGTTTTATTTATTCTCCCTTGTCTCCCTAAGAACTAAAGGTCTTGTGAGGGTCAAAGGAAGGTTGATACTAAGTAATCAAAATAAGTTGACAGACCTCTGATAAAAAATATTACATAGATCTCAGCCCTGATATAAACTGATTGCTCCCATCTTCGTGTTTTAAAAGTAAATACTAAGACAGGTGGTGAAAGGAAATTCAGAAATGATTGCCCCCACCTAGTCCATTAAGACGATGAAAGGAAATTCAGAAATGATTGTCCTCGTCTTAGCGTTTAAACGCATAAATATTTTCCGAAGTGGTGAAAATAAATTCAGTGAAAAAGGGTCAGACAAATTCACCGGGGTACTGAACAAGCTCGCTGGCAGTGAAGCAATGTCTGAGAGATCTGTAAGGATGTTATACGTAAAAATCAATCTACTCTGGTAATCAATGCTTTCTGAAAACCTGATCATTTCGCCAAATTCCGACGAGACTTCCCTATTTTAGATTATATAATATCATTCTTTGATGCAAGCTAAGAATCACAAGACCTGTTGAATATCCTAAGAGCGTTATGATTGTCTTAAAGCGTTCCCCAAACTTAGTAGCAAGAAAGGGAAAATTGTGAAAGTGACTTCAACAGTGTTTAGAAAGAATATCTAAGTTCGAAAAAATTTATGGGGTTCCAAGCGAAATTTCCCTCCCCTTTTATCTTTTTCCTTGATTTTTCTGATTAGTATTAGCCTATGACTCCATTTACCCAATTTTGGCACCTGGTCTACTGTTCTTCCCGCCTCACAGGGAAGCGGGATCCCTAGTTGGATCCTATGTTGGAGCCGCCCTTGTTTTTCACCTCACTCAAATTTTCAATTTTTGATACTTGAAATCTAAAATAACTTTTCTTCTCCTTTCGAAATCATAAAGCTCTGAAATCTTGTCCCATGAATAGCAATGCTTTGTCACTTTCAAAAAGGGTCCATTTTTCGCAAGTATGTTTGTTCTTAGGATTTTAGTTTCGGGGTCTCGCAAGTCGGACACCTTATTTCTTGATTTCGCAAGTCCCAAGTTGCAAGAATGCGAACTCGGTTCTAATTTTCGTCCAAGGCAAGAATAGGATCAAACCTTTAAACCCTTGATTAGGCATCATCGGGGTTTCACACCTTGGCATTCGTCGACCCTAAATTTTTGTTTTTACAACCCCGAGATCCGAGAACGCGATAACTTTTTGATAACCTTAGTCAAGAACCAAGGGTAAAAAACTGACCACGGTTAAACTTGGTTCTTGGCACATCGCCGCTCGGTGTTTTCTTTCATAAGGTTAAGGTGTCCAAAACTCCGATTCGCGAAGTTACGACATAATTATAGCGAGATTAATTAATCACCTAATCTAAGATTTCCTTCTCTTAATTCGAGCCTTAATTATCACCGCATCGTGATATCGCGAGTCGGCATATCATTCTCCTAAAAGTTTATCTTTGAATTCCCGAGTCACGATATGGCGATTAAGTTAATCATATCATTAAGGATCCGCCACATCACCATTATTGTTAATTAATGCCAAAATCAGAACTCGCAGTCTCCCGAGTTGTAAAGTCAAAATGTTAAAGGGAAATTCACGAGGTGGCGAAAAGTGAGGAAATCCTTAAGTCGTTAAGATTTGAAATTTTAGAAAAATGAAATTAAGCGAGGTACGTCCCGCGCATCGAGGTTGGCACATTTCACGAGGTACTTGCTTACTCTCCAGAACTCGATTGTCTGTCAAGCCGTCGAGCATTGATGACATTAATGAAGAATTAGGGTAAATCCACGTATAAATCAGATCGGATTTATACAATAAATTTGGTTTTATTTGCGATTTGACAGGCTTATTTCAAAGATACAGTGTTTTCAAATATATATGAAAGTTTCGTTCTACTCTAAAAACATTTCTCTTAAGCGCATAAAACTCACTTTTCTCCAAGGAAACTCATTTCTGCATGTATACACAGGTCTACTGCAGAAGAGCAAAAAATCAAGCTTCAGCTATGGCGCCAAGGAGAGCAGCGAAAGCAAATGTCAAAGTTGCAGCACAGGGTCTGGACAACGTCTCAGATACTTCACCTCGGATGGGTGGCTCAGTATCCACCTGGTCGTCTATTTCACATATCCTGCAATCCGAGTTGGTAAACTGTTCAGACTCTGATGACTATAACTATGATATTGTGAAGGACGACCTGAACACTAAGTACAAGACAATTGTTCAGTCGGGAATACACCTGGCTGCAACCAGACCTCGGTTGCTCCCATACTACGACATGATCCAATGGGCATTGGATCACGTCGACCTGCCTTCCAGAACTATCGTAAATGACCGACAGGCCATGATTGGTACTTTTAGGCCCGAGCATATCCAGTCTATGTATAAGCTCCCAGCAACCTCTGAATACACATATGGCAAAGAATTCCTGGCGGACTTCAAAAAGAAGGAGTGTGAAGAATTTGAAAAACCATGCCAGGCTTGATAAAAGATTGGGTGTCGCATTCTGCGACATTCAGAGTGAACGACAAGGGTGTGTATTTGATTTCTTCGTTGGAGCCAAACTATAGGTATGTGGCAATGATGACTTGTCGACTTTTCGGATGGGAGGATACCGCACATTTTTACGTCGAGTGGGTACCTCTCATCTTTCGGGTAGCAGAAGGTTCCTCATTCAATTGGGAAAAAATGCTCTCCGATAGTGTGCTCAACAGGGTCACCGAGTACCGGGAGCAGAAGGCAGCCGGGAAACCATCCGGATTCTTCATGTCCGCGTATATCATGGATGCGATATGCTCCATGACACCTTTTCCTTTGATGAATTGGGCTTGGAGTCCAACCCAAGAGAAGATTGTTCATGAGTACCACGATAAGCTGTGGGAAAATAACGCGAACAATTTTATTTATGATATTTTTAACTAGGTGATGGTGCCCCTGCACATCACCATTTTTGGTCTTTTGCCACCCCGCATCTCAGATAGCATTGCTGAGAATCTGAGTCGTATCGCGGACTGGTACGTGGAAGAGGAATTCTCCTATTTGAGAGTATTTGGAGCTGTTGTTCCTCCTCTGGCGCTACCACTATTCATCCCCGACAAGCTAGCTTGTCGCGAGATTGTTCGACAAACAGTAATCGGTGGAGTGAGCAAAGAGCTCAAAGCGTCATCAAAGAAGGTATGGTCGTTTTTCCCTATTCGGCTAAATTCCTATTCCTTATTAGATTTTGGACATGCTAAGGCTGAAGCTGCAGCCATAGAAAACTTGAGCTTAGTCTCTATCGAGTACAAGAAGCATGATCCTCAGGGAATTGTAAGCACTCATTTGGGAAATTGTGGATTAAAGAGGTTCGAGCATGAATGTTCGCCCTTGGATGATGTTTTTCGAGGGGCGAGGTCCTATTCGGAGGTGCAATTTCAAATCAGATCCCTAGCACCCGAAGACAGGGCCTCAGTTATAAAATTTCAGGAGCATAGGAAACGATGTCTCCCCGTGGTGCTAGGAGGTATGGGACTTTCCAAGGATAAAGAAAAAGAGGCCGAAAGTTCTGAGGGGCAAACCTCTAACCCCAAAAAACGTCAGGGAGGGGAGCAGGAGAAGAATCCTGAGCAGGAAAAGAATCCCGAAACAAAGAAAAATCCCGAAAGGGAGAAGAGTCCTGAGCAGGAGAAGAATCCACAAAAGGAGAAGAGTCTTGAGCGGGAGGAGAATCCCGAAACAAAAAAAGAGACTACTGGCCCTTCCAAGGAGCATAGTCCGGAGGTGGAAATAAAAGACACAGACCCACCAGAAACTCAGAATCCGGAGGTAGGGACGAAGACCTCTGACCCCCCGAAAGAGAAAGATCCACTCAGTACACCAGGGAAGGCTACAAAGCAGATCGGGCAACCCATCACCTCTGTCACACCCTTGCAGTCGGCACAGGCAGGCATTAGCGAGGGATGGATATTTTGTGAAGAACTGAGACCTATAAGGGCAGAGGAACTCCCTCCTAATGAATTCTTCTTTGAAAAAAAGAGGAAATCTGTGGTGAAGTGAGAATTTTATCAAGAGGGAGAGTCCACTATTAAAAAATTCAAAGTGATGACCGATGGGATGAATAAAAGGAAAGATGAATTTTCCACGAAAATTGCAAGAACGCTAGGAGCGTATGCGACGGCAAATCAATTCTCGGTCGAAATGTTAAAGAAGCAGCTCAAAGCAAAAAATCACCTGATCAAGACTCTTGAAGCCAGGGTGGCTTCGGCGGCAGAGAACGCTAACAGTCAAGCGAGCGGAGAAATAGAGCTGGCCCGATTGGTCGATAAGCAAGAAATCCAAGTCCTCAAAACCAAGCTAGAACAAGCAAATTCTACGATCCGAGATGGTCGGGTGAAATCGGGCCAGCAGAGGGATACGATTACACAGCTGCAGGCTCAGCTGGAGGTCGCAGAAAGCAAGGCGATTGACATCGATATCGTTAAAACCCGAGCAACTGATATTCGGAGCAGAATCTCCTCTGCTCAACAGAGCCTGCTTAACAAAGTAGGAGAGATTCGAGAAGACTGCTTGTTAATACATCGGATCTCTGAGAATCTGATTAACAAAGAAAGAAACGCAGAAGCTGCTCGAATCGCTTTTCAAGAGGCAGTGATAGCGACTAACAACAGGTTTTCAGGGCCTCCCGGGCTCACCATTGCTGAACAAACTAGGGGTAATATCTTGTTAAAGAATTGGGAACATCATATTACTTTAAGCAAAGAGCGGGCTCAAAAAGTGACAAATTCATTAGCAGAAGCCTGCAATGCCATGAATGGTGAGCTGTTAGGAATGGAGATTGGAAGCGACACAGAGGCATTGAGACAGATGAATACAGATCGAATTTCTCTCGACATGAAGGAGAAGAATGAGAGGAATTCAACAGAAATCTCTAGGATGGACAGGGTAGACCCGGCTCAAATCGACAAACATTTGATTCAGCCTAGTGCACAACTCGGCGCTCTTGAACTCCTCAATGTACAAATAGATGATAAACTTCCACAGCTGGCCCGAGAGTGCTATTTTGCCGAAACCAGTTGTCAAGCCGAGCCTTCACAGCTTGTGACCTAGTTTGTAGACAAGTGTATCATGTACACTGAATCCATGCGAGGACAAGCACCTAGCACTTCTTGAATATAGAATAGGTGAAATGGAGTTATTTCGTTCCCCCAGCTGTCAATGCAAAACCTTCACAGCTTATATTTCATTTTTTAGACAAATGTATCATATGTATTAAATCTAAGCAAAAACAAGCACCTGGCACTTTTTTGAAAACAGATTCGGACAGATGGAGTAATTTGGCTCTTCTGAACCGAGAGGCAAATTTTGTATAAATACATCACAAAAAAAAGAGATAAAGGCTGGACTTTTTGGTACTAACTGTAAGAGAGTTTTTTGCATAAAAGGAGTTAATACAAGCAATTTGAAGATTCCCGATTCTGTCACGACTGTGTTGCAAGTTTGTTTCGTCGTGTTCTTTGTTTCTTTTCATTTTTCTCTACATAATTGATGTGCATCACTGTAATTTAGTATGACCACTACTATAGTGAAGGAATTTCATATTTTCTGTAATTGTTCTTGTCTTTCCTCTGCACCATCTATCAGCGGGTGTAAGACCAATTTACACTTATAGAATTTTATGTTATTTACACTAGGTCAATTATGTTTATGTCAATTTCTTCTTCTGTGTATACGTGAGTTTTCCACTGACAGGAACTTCGCGCCATCTACAGCTAAATGTTTTCTCCCATCTTACATTATTTTTATCAAAAACAATACAGTTACAGGAAAGGGCCTTCTATTTTCATTCTTATTTCGTTTTTTCATGAAAAAGTTTCTCTTTATTTCGTCTGAATTGAAACAGCAAAATAAACTCTCTCTTTAAAAACCATTTCCATACTAGAACTGTTCCTCAATGACTGTTCCTACAGCAACTCAGCCTAACATTCAACCCGGACTATATAATCAAATACATATCGCTCTAAATCTCTTCAACACAATCCTTAAAACTGCGAACACCCGGGAGGAATTGGAACATTCATGGGCAGCCATTGAACGAGATATTACTACCCAGGAACAGTTGGAAGCTAGACATCAAGAACGTAGAAATCCTCACTAGTTTCCTATACCGAAGGTTAGTGCAATCTTTTATCAACCTTTATCATACTTTTGGATGCCTTGACACTGTACGTTTAAGCCTTAATTACAGACTCAGGAACAACATATCCTATGACAAAAATATAGAAAACATTAATATCGAAATGAAACCAATAGACTCACCAAAAAAACATAATAATACAACGTATTTAATTTGTACAATTACTATGGGTTATACCTGCTGCCCCAAGTATCGTGTCCTCTGATCCATCAGGGACTTGCCCCAATCATCAATCTGCAACAAAAATATTGAAAACGTTAATATTGAAATGAAACCAACAGACTCGTGAAAAAACATAATTAAAAAACATATCGCTTGTATTTAATTTGTACTATTTACAATGGGGTATACCTACTTCCCCAACAATGGTGTCAACTGATCCATCGAGGACTTTCCCCGATCAACATTCTGCAAAAAAATTATTGAAAACATTAATATCAAAATAAAACCAATAGACTCTCGAAAAAACATAATCAAAAATCATATTGCTCATATTTAATGAAACATATTGCTTATATCAAAATGAAACATTAACAAAAACATAAGATATTAGATTCATTAATTACAAGTTTGGTGAAATGTTATATGTACCACTCCCATAGTAACAATGTTTGTATCTATTCGATTCAAATTGTAATTTATCAACAACTCTTCCCCTGCAGCTATTGATTTTATGGCACACACAAAAATATAGTTTCCTTCACGCCCCTTAAATATGCATTCGGGTTGTTTATTTGTAGACCCACATTGTGTATTGTTTATAAACCCTGCAATATTCCCTAATTATTTTGGCCTTCCATCAATGTACATACTTTCTCCTTTATTTTGATTATTGTCTTTTAGCTGTAAATAATTTGCAGATACTTTGTATATGCGCATATTGCGTGTATATTGGACCAGCCGCATCCACTATCTGTAATTGTAGTAGGGTCTGACGTACTCCATAAATTCATTACATCTATAATAACCCACCTTTATACCATTAATGCAAAACAATCCCAAACCGTGTAATGACAACAATGCAATCCAAAATATCCTCTCATTCACACAAAAATATTTGTTTATACGAGAAAGATCCTTGGGTGCCCATTGTTTCACTAGATGTTTTTACCTCAAGGGAGCCTTGATATCACCTATGGTCTTATCATCATAAGAACATGACCCCCCTTCAGCGAGAAAACATTATATTATTTTATGGAATTTTCTTCTAATCTTTTGACATCTAGTTGATCTCCCTCTTTTAGACCTCCTAGATGTCTCACTTTCCTCTATTCTTCCTAAACTTCCCTCACTCGAGGAGTATATATCTGAAAAATACCTGTTTAGTTGTACCTACACTCCATCGAATGAGAGAAATAGTTAACAAGCATTTGTAGAAGGCTACAACAATCTCTTTATTCATAAATATGATTCACAATAATAAGATTTTCACATAAATATTATGAGCATTTGCCTTGTAGATATGTATTCCAACTATGGGAACATTAATATTGCCAAAAACTTGTTTCGAAGAATTCCTAAACAATATGTTGTGTTATATAATACATTCTGTTGTCATATTTACTAACATTGTCAGGTGGTCCCATTTGAAATGTTTAGTATTCTTAGAGAAACTCTTAAGCCTCCCTAAATATTTTTGAAGACTAAAGGTTTATTCATTTCCGAAGCCAAAATACTTTGACTCTTTCTCCCTCTACAAGATCTAAAACATGAGAATTAATGGAATTGTGTCACTTTCATATCAAATTTAGATAGCATTGCAAGCTTCATTCCAATTTATCCTCTTATCATGAAAGAAGTCATGAGACTGATAGGAGTCACACCCTCTATCATTTCTGGAGGAATTTACATTTGTGCCTCAAGTATATTTTAACTCCCCAAATGATTTTACTAGGTGTCACCTCCTTAAACATTTTTGGAGGCATTTCCTTCTTGTTGAGAGGTTTCATTCAATCCCCAAAATGAATTTAACTTAGGAAATAGTCACCTCCTTGAGATTTTTGGGGAGAATTTTCTTCTACTTAAGAAGCCTTGGGAAATCTCTAAATAATGGGAGATGATAACATGTGGAAATTCAAGGATCATTTCAAGGGACAAACACACTATGAAAAGGTTTTTACATGGGCTCCAAAAGATGGGAGATAAATCCATGTGGATGACCAAGAATCATTTAAGGGGAAAATATTCTATAAGGAACAATATCTGCTTGTTGTAGAGTTGAAAGACTCTATATACTCTTTATATAATATTGCTTATGATTCTATTGTTTCATTCAATTTAAATCCATATAAGCTTCAAAAAGTCTCCTAGGGTAGGTTGAGAGATGAAATATACCATGTCAAGACTGAGGCATGTGGCTTAGAAAACTTAGTCCTTCCCTTAGTGTATTTCTGGTAGAAAGGATATTTTAGAGATGTGGTTGAGGTGATGTGGGAAGTTGTTTGAGCATGTGACATAGTTTCCGAAAAGCAATAGATATATTTTCATATATATTCTAGTTGTCGAGCTACTATGTCCTAAGTATGTTGGTATTGTTAGTGGAAGACAAAATCCATGAATTGTTAAAAATGTTCCTACATATACTATATAATGAGCGACCTACAACCAACCTAAAAAGGGTACTAGAAAGGTTATTAGGATCACCTACAAAGACACTTAATAGACCCTTACTAGACCATAGAAAAGTTACTTAAGTAAAGTTTTATTTATCTGGTTCCTCTCACAAAATGGGTATCAAATCTTGTTCTGGTTGATAAAAAGAAAGGAACCATACATGTTTTTATGGATTTTCGAGATATGAACAAGGTGTGTCCCAAGGACAACTTCCCCACACCCGTCATTGACCATATTATCAATGAGTGTGTGGGAAGTGAAATATTTTCCTTCATGGATGGATTTTCTAGATACAATCATATTCAAATCCGGCATGAGGATCAACACAAGACGACTTTTATATGTACTTGGGGGACTTTTGTGTATCGAAAGATGTCTTTTGGCATTAAAAATGTTGGATCTAGGTTTCAATGGGACATGTCATTTTCTTTCTATGATTTGAAACATATTGTTCAAGATTATCTGGATGACCTCGTTGCTCACTCTCATAAGATAGTAGATCATCCAGCTCATCTTAGAATTATTTTCGAAAGATGTTATTATTGTCATGTTCGGTTGAACCTGGATAACTACATTTTTTGTGTCATTTCAGGCCATTTGTTGGGTTTCATAGTGTCCAAGAAGGGGATCAATCTTGATCTGTTAAATGTGGAGGAAATAACTCAATTTCCACACCCATGAAATATTCATCAGTTTCAGAGTCTCCAAGGAAAGGCCAATTTCCTTCATCGTTTCATTGCAAACTACGTCGACATCACCAAGGGATTCATATAATTTCTAAATAAAGGGGTCCCATTCTATTGGGATGAATTCATGCAATGATCCTTCAATGCACTTAAGAATCTTCTCATGTCATCCCCTCTCCTTATTCCTTCGGACTATAACAGGGATTTCTTGATGTATATCGCAGTAGAAAAATCCATAGTCAATATGGTTTTGGTTCAAGAATATAATATCTTGCAATAGCACATCATTTATTATCTCAAACATTGGTTGTTTGGCCCTAAACTCAACTATTCGCATGTCAAGAAGATATCCTAGGCAACTGTTCATGTTTTCCAGAGATTATAACATTACATTTTATTTCGGATAATCATTGTAATTGCATAGGTAAATCCATTTCAATATGTCCTCACATGGCGTATAATTTGGGGAAAATACAATAAATGAATTGTCATTCTATAAGAATTTGACTTGGACTTCATTTCTGCTAAGTCTAAGAAATATTTGGTTTTCACCGAGTTGATGTCAAAATTTCCCTAGGGGAATAAGGAACCCATGATTACGGATCCGTTCCTAGATGAAAATTTGTTCCTTATCTCTTTCAATGATCCTTGGTACAGATATATCCTTATATATCTCCATACTCTCAAATTTTATCCACATTATTCATGGGACGATCAACGTCGAATTCTCCACCAGGCGAAGAATTACCTCATCATCAACGACACTTTGTATCATCATGAAGTCGATTTGATTCTTCATCATTGCTTAACCCACGAAGAAGCGGATTATGTGCTAAATGATTGCCATAGTGCAGCATGTGGAGGTTGCCTATCCGGGTTGGAAACAACCCAAAAAATCATGTGCATTGGGTACTTTTGGCCAACGATATTTAAATATTGTGTTGAGGTGGTCAAATGGTGACATCCTTACCAGATTTTTCTTGGAAAATGCACGCACACCCTGCTCCGTTGTTTCATTTCATCACCATTGGCTCATTTATAAAGTGGGGAATTGACTTCACTAAATTCCACCCACCATAGGATAGGGGGCATTGTTACATCATTGTGGTAGTCGACTACTTTGTGAAGTGGGTAGAGGTCATGCCTACGTTTTTGAATGACAATGAGACTGCATCTTTGTTTTTGTTCAATCGGGATATCACCAGGTTCGGCAGTCACTTTCAGAACCAAATGATGTCTAAATTAAGATCAAAATTGGGATTTAAGTAGGAGCATTCATCTCCTTATTATCCATCGGAAAATGGTCAAGTAGAGGTCGTAAACAAGTCTCTCAATAACATACTTCAACACATTTTCAATAAGAGAAATTATAATTGGAATTTGATTCTTTATCCTTCATTATGGTAATATCAAACCTCGGTCAAGACTACTACTGGATTGTTTCATTTCCAACATGTCCACGCAGTGGAATTAGTTATGCCTATTGAATGTGAAATTCCTTCGTTAAAAATTAGGATTGAGATTCTACCTGACATGACAAATTTAGAAGTATGTATTATTCACTTATAGTAGATAGATGAGAAACATTGTGATGCTTCCATTGTAAACGATATGCACAAGAAACATGTCAAGTCTCAATATGACAAATCTGTCTTCCCAAGGGTCTTTTCCGAGGGTGACATTGTTCTGGTTTATGATCAGGATAAGGACACATTAGTCCAATGGCACCAACTGCATAAACAGTTCCATCTCACAACCTCTCATTCCCCATCATTTGCCCCACCCCAAGAAGTGTACTCCTTCACTACTCCATAGTCCTTCAGTTGTACCACTTCACTTTCAGGGCTTCAACAACAATCCGGTTGGGAAGTCTCGAATATCTATGGCACTTGGAATACAAGGCTACTCTCAAAGAGTTACAACACCCACCAAGGTAGCACATTGGGAAACCTACTCCTAACAATTCTTTCACACTAGAAGAATGTTCCACGGGCCTGACAACCTGCTTCTTCAAACCCAAACCACCAAGGATTTATAGGGTTACAATGTGTTAGAAAAACATGATCGTGGAGAAATAAAATAAAACAAATATGGACATAAAACATAGAAGATACATAATACAATAGAGACACATATATACGTGTTTCACCTAGTGTGGGCTATGTCCACCAGAGAAATTTCAAGGCCCTTCCTTATTATTATCTAGCAAAATGAAGGGATATAACCTACAACACACCTGTTGTAACTTCCTACTAGTTCTCTCATAGTCTCCTCTCTTAGAATACAATATTCACAATAATAAACAGTCGCAATACAATTCCCTCATAAAAGAGGGTTTCCTTCTATGGTAAAAAACCCTAAAAATAACTTCTACTACCAGATTTGCAACTTTATAATGAATGGTCCAGATTGACTACAAAATTACAATATTTTACAAGGCAAGTTTTCCCAATATTTCTCTTTGGGGGTGCTGCCCCCAAAACCACTGCCCGAGGGGGGCTACA
>JASDQU010816068.1:7636-24218 GCA_032191745.1 Picea mariana
TATCGTTTGGATGAATGCATCCCAAGGTCTTGTGAGACCATTTAGGGCCACCATTATGAGTTTGTATTCGTCTATGGTATCTCCAATAGCTTCTAGTTGTTCTTTGAATTCTGATATTCTGGAGAAGTATTCTTGAATCGTTTCTCCTTTCTGCATCCTTGTATTCTTCAGTTGAGTTCTTAGATTCATCTTATGGTTTATGTTCTTTCCTTCATATAGTCTGGTCAAGGCATCAAACATTTCTTTCGAAGTCTTCTTAGATGACACATAAAGAAACAGGTGGTCTTTGATTGAATCTGCAATGATTCTTTTGGCCATGATTGTGTCCTTTTGATGCTTTGCCTTCTCTGCAGCATCGGCAGGTTCCGGTACTTCTTCTTTGACGAATCTTGCTAGGTCATTTTCTTCAAGAATGAGTCCAATCCTATACTTCCAGTCACAAAAGTTTTCCACTCCTTTTATCTTGTCAACAAGATTAACGCTTGTAGACATCTTTACCTGGAGCTACGAAAATGACTGAAAAATGAAAGTGCTCAAAATCAAAATCTGAACTTACCAGGAGGTGTGCTTGGTTGAGGCGAGTAGTCTGGTGTATTTGGATCTGAGAAAATCCAAATTTTTCTCCTCCAAATTTGATCTGCATATTTCTAGACTGGTGCTTCTGGTACCTCTGGTACACTAGTACTTCTGGTACTTCTGGTACACTGGTTTTCTGGTACTTCTAGTACTTTGTGAAACTAGGGTTTCACTTTCTGGGAGATCTATCCACTGAAAAGGTGCATTGAGAGTGCCAAATTGATCCTTAGGGGAGGGCGCACTTTTCTAGATGGTTTTGGGGCTGAAAAGCATCACCATCAAAAATCCCTAATTTTCATGTATGACAACAATGACGTTTTTTCCCTCTTGTGAAAGAAGCTTCCTTCAGCTTGGCTCTGAAACCATGTTAATGTTTAATCCATTATTATAGTTCTTTGCATTTCATTAGATAAGAATAGCATAATCCAAGATCACTGAGAAATACACAATCACAAGAGACACAGCATTTATCCTGGGAAACCCTCTAGGGCAAGAAAACCCAACAAAACTTCGTTAATATAGATAGCCAATACAATGGCAAGAGATCTCTTAAACTAATGCAGAAGATCATCTCCCAGATATGCACCACTCTCTCTCCTTCTTCTTTAACAGCAGATCCGAAACTTTTCTCTCAAAATGAGCAAGTGAGTTGTGTGTCTAAGTGAGGCGATAGCCTCCTTATTTATATTAGACTAGCATGTGTGAAGTGTCTCTTCACTAGCAGGGCCGACTTCTCCAACTGGGTGGTTATAACCACCTTTAATATTTTGTGGGGCCTCTTTAATATCTGCTAGGGCCGACTTCTTATTCTGCCTATTACAATTATCATTTGACCAATCCGCAAAAGGGGATCTGGTCCTAAATTACAATAGCCGACATGATCAATCCACAATGGGGATTGATCCAATGAATAATATATCAAATAATAATAAGAATAGTCTTTGCAGTTACATTATTTCAACTTAAATCACTTAGAATTTTATGTGAAGAGTGTAACATAAAGTTGGAAGAAGAGCGTTGCATCTATATTATTCTTTCTAAGCTAGGTAGTGCATATTCTGTGTTTGTATCTACCTTTTATGCCATGAGAGATGCTCTAGGTAAATCTTATCAAAAACCCATTGTTGAGTTCTTTTGTTATGCTTTGATTAGAGAGAAAGATAAACTTATACAACTCAGAGTGATCATCACTATAGGTACATCCAATAAATCCTTAGTAGCCCAATAGAAAGATAGACCAAAGAATCCAAAGAAGCGATATCATTACCACAAAAACAAGAAAAAAAGGGTCCCAAACCCACTAAGGCAGCTTCAATGCCTAATGGTCACAAAGGAGCAAAATCTAAAAATAAGAAGACTGACATACATTGCAATTTTTGTGGGAAAGATAATTATGATGAGTCAAAATGTTGCACGAAGATGGAAACTTTAGAAGCGGTGATGAAGAAGCATAACATCAATATATATTCTACTACTTCTTCTTCTTCTCATGGACATGCACTTTCTGCTTCTGAATTCTCCTTCAGTGCAACTTCTACTTCTTTTTCTGATGAGGGGCTTATTGAATCTAGAGCATCTTATCATATGGTTAAGGAGAAATCCATATTTTCCACTCTAAATGAATGTAACACCAAGAAAATATTTTTTGGTGATGATAGATGTTTTAGTGGTGTAGGATCTGGAACAATTTTGGTAGAAAATTTTCATTTCAATAATGTATTATGTGTTCCAAGTATTTCATGTAACCTTCTATCAGTATATCAAATCACTCATTCAGGTGAAGGTAAGACCATAGAGTTTTCACCTCACCAAGTTGTAATCAAGGATATCAAAGACCCTTAGCATTTTCTTGCAATTGGAATTGTTGATGATATTACCAGGTTGTACAAGTTTGACAACTTTGGGTTATCATCTTTTCCATCAATTTTTGTTGCTTATAGCGATGACTTGAGAAAACTTTGGCATGATTGGTTTGGTCATCTAAACTATCGCTCATTGAAACAACTATGTAATCAATAGATGGTGACTGGTCTTCCTCTTGTTTCATGCAGAGATGGTATTTGTGCCAGTTGTGTTCTCGAAAAACATCATCAGGATAATTTTGACAAACGTGCCTCTTGGTACGCCTTGGGCCCTTTCCAGCTTCTTCACAGTGACTTGTGTGGTCCACTTTCTTCTCATTTTTCTGGGTGCAAATATTTCTTAACTTTCATTAATGAATTTTTGAGACGTACTTGGATTTACTTATTAAAACTTAAGAGATAAGTTTTTGACAAGTTTTTGGCCTACAAGACCCTTGTGGAAAAGAAATATGGACATCAAATTCAAAGGACCTTAAGAACATATAATGGAGTTGAATATGTGAAAAATAATTTCGCAAGTTACTACACTACATAGGGCATCCAAATGCAACAAATTGTTATATATACACCACAACAAAATGGTTTTTCTAAGAGAAAGAATCACATATTAAAAGAAATGGATAATTGTATGATCCAATCTAATGGATTAAGTCTAGAGTATTGGGCGGGAGCCATCAAATGTGCAAATTACATAGCAAATCACACTCCCACAAAGGCTCTTAAAAATATAACAAGAGAAGAAGCATGGACTAAAAGTAAACCCTATGTAAGCCACTTTTGTGTATTTGGCAGTATAGCATGGGCTCAAATTCCTAATGAGAAAAGGAAAGCATTGCAGCCTAAAAGTGAGAATTGTATATTTGTTGGTTATTCTGAAGATGTCAAAGGTTACATATTTCTTCAACCACATTGTAATGAAATTATTATTAGAAGAGATGTTAAATTTGATGAAAATCTTTTGTCCTGCGAACCTAATTCAACAAGTGTGCATTCTTCAACCTGCCATCCATATTCGGTGTTTGTGCCTTCTTTGGTTCATATTATGGTTTCTTCTTTAGATGATGAAAATGAGGATGAAAATCCACCTCCACCTGCTCACCTTCCTCCAGATGAGTCCATTGAACCTGAACTAGCACCAACACCACTGCTTCCTAACTGGGTTTGTTCAACATGAGAAGAATTTCGTGATCTTGTCGGTGATCCTTCAGATCAACTTCGGACACATTCAAATTTCCAGCGAGCCTCTTCTCTTTTGGCTCAAGTTTTAGAGACTCATGATCCAAAGACATTTGTAGAAGCTTCAGGTCATCCAGATTGGGATACAACAATGAATGAAGAGTATCGTTCTTTAATGGAAAACACTACTTGGGATCTTGTACCTCTTCTGAAAGGAAGAAAACTTGTCATATGTAAATGGGTCTAAAAAAATAAGTATGCATCAGATGGAAGTGTTGAAAGACATAAGGCTTAGTTAGTTACCAAAGGATTTTCCCAAGTTTAAAGAATTGACTATAATGAAACCTTTTCCCTTGTAGCCAAAATGAATTCCATCCGCCTTGTTATCACCCTTGTTTCGTCACATAAATGGGAGGTCCATTAGATGGATTTTAAATCCTTGTTCTTACATGGGGATTAGAAAGAATAAATATACATGGAACAACCTCCTGCCTATGTCCAAAATGAATCTAGGCTTGTTTATCGGCTTAAGAAATCTCTTTCTGGTCTTAAGAAAGCTCCCCGAGCTTGGTATGCTAAAATTGATAGCTTTCTTATTGACACTGGATTTTCTAGATGTCATTTTGATCCTAATGTCTATACCAAGAAAGTAGGAATCCATCCCATAATCCTTTTTATTTATGTTGATGACCTTATCCTTATTGGTAGTGACAACCATGTGAAAGCTAGCCTTAAGAAGAAATTTGAAATGATAGACTTAGGATTTTTGCACTATTTCCTTGGCCTCCAAGTTTTGCAAACCAATGAAGGAATTTTTCTTTCCCAATCTATGTATGCTTGTGACCTTCTTTGTCACTTCCACATGGATGATTGTAAACCATCTCCTTCTCCCTTCTAGTCTATATTCAAGCTTTCTTCCACCTGTACTTCTCCCGAAGTTGATGTCACTTCGTACCATCAGTTAGTTGGTAGCCTCTTATACTTGACTCATACCCATCATGATCTTTCCTTTATTGTTCGTCTTGTTTCCCGGTATATGAAAACACCCCATGGAATCCATTGGAAAGTAGCTAAAAGGATACTTGAGTATGTCCATGGTGCAGTTCAGTTCGAGATACATTACAGTTCAAAGTGGACTTCTTTATTGGTTGGTTTCATTTATTCATATTGGGTCAGCGACCCTGATGATTGGAAGTCTACTACAGGTTATGTTTTCATTCTTGGTTCAGGACCTGTCACTTGGGCCTATAAGAAACAAAAGGCTATTGCACTTTCTTCAGCAGAAGAAGAGTACTGAGCATCGGTAAATGCAAGTCAGGAAGCTTTGTGGCTTCGAAAGATCCTTTCAGAGTTTGGATTCCAGCTACAACATCTGACTAGAATTTGGTGTGATAATTAGAGTGCCATCAAGCTCGCCAAAGACTAAGTTTAGAATTAGTGCAACAAACACATCGAACTGCACATGCATTTCATCAAAAATCTCATTCATGATCAAGTTATTGAAGTGTTATTTTTCCCTACAGAAGATCAAGTTGCAGACATTTTCACAAAGTCTCTTACAGAATTGAAGTTTTCCAAACTTTGATCTATGTTAGGAGTTCATGAAGTTTTCATTAAGGGGGGATATGCTCTAATGCCTCCTTCCTTCTCCTATTGTGTCACTTTTGTAAATCCTTCAATCATATCCCAAGTTGTTCTTAAGGGGGGATGTTAGGCTATTTAGACACTTAGTAGTTAGTTAATATCTACTTGGTCTAATGTGTCGTTAGGTAAAATTGTGTTTCTTAGTGTGTTTCTTTATTATGCATTTGTAGTTAGGAAATATGATTTTCACGATATATTCCTGACATAGAGTGATCCGACGGTTCATATTCTTCTCAATCTTAATGACTACATTGATCCATGGATTAACACCAGATTGGTCCATGATCTCTATTTAAAGAGCATGGAGGTTCATTTTTCAATGATCGTTTGTGAGAAACACTCTTGTTAAATCTCTTTGTAATATATTTATTTTACATTAAAAAACTTCTCCAAGTGGCCGCATTGGTTGGGGTCGTGGATGTTTCCCCATAGGGGTTTTACCACATCAAAACATATGTGTGTTTATCTTTGATCTGGTTGTGTGAGTGGTTATTGAAGGTGTTCATCCTCTGTTGGAATACACGTGTTCTCAAACAAGTTTCCTTGTGCGTTGAATTCACTGGAACACAATGGGAAGCTTTGTAATCTTGTCCACTATTATCATAATAGAATCATACTTCTTAGAAGTCCTAGGAAACTTAGTTATGAAGTCCATGGTCACAACTTCCCACTTCCATTTAGGAATGGGAAACACTTGTAGAAAACTAGCTGGATGGTTTTGCTCAGCCTTGACCTTTTGACATTCGAGAAATCTCACAATAAAATCCATAACTTCCTTTTTCATACCTAGCTAAAAGTATCTCTTCTTGACCATGAAAATGGTCTTTTGGTAACCTGGATGTCCTGCATAAGGAAACTTATGCATCTATGAAAAAATCAGGTTCTTCAACTCTTGATCATTCGGCACATAGACTTTGTGTATATACATGAGGATCCCATCCTCTCTTAACTTATAATATTCAAACTTTGGATGTGACATACCTTGCTGTAAAGTTTCACTTATATCCATATAGCACATATCTGACTTGGAAACTTCCAAAATTCTTTCACGCAAATATGTTTGGTACATGCTAATGGCTATAACATACATTTCATGCATCCTCCTCTTAAGTACATCATCCATCTTTTTCTCTTTTCCACTGTCTCCAACATTTTGGGTTCCTAGAGAGTCGTTTGTCCTTGTGTAGTATTTCTTAAAAATGGTGGCTTAGCTCCATTCTTCCTCTGCTCCACCTTAATTTTCATCTTGTCTTCCCAAGATTTTTGGAAAGTCAGCCTCCCCCTTTGCTGTTAGTAAGAACACTTAACACGCCTTATGGTTTCTTCCAATGTCTTAGGGTCATCATATTATATATTTTCATTGATAAATGAGGGAAACCCACTCAAATATCTCTAAATATTCACCTGTTCATCCTTGATAAAAGCCACATAATTCAACAGTTCTAAAAATCTTCTTTGGTACTCATCAATTGTCATGCTCCCAAGCTTAAGTTCGAAGAACTCCTTCATTTTCTTGTCATAGTACCACTTGGTTAAGTATTTATTTTGAAAATACCTCTTGAACACTCTCCAAGTCACTTTATTCTCATCCATGTGTTACACTTTCACATATTGATCCCACCACATTGATGCCTTTCCTTTTAACTGATAGATAGCCATTCTACCTTCTGTCTGCATAGAATATTTATGTAGTTGAAAGTACTTTCTCATACCCAAAAACCAGGTCTCTACATATTTTTCCTTCTTGTGCTCACCATCAAAGGTAGGAAGCTTTATCTTATTCATTTCTCCCTATCCACCCCAATCCTTTTCTTATTCTTTCCAACAACAGATGGATTTGAACTACTACGCGCTTTCCTGAAAAAATGCTTACCGACACTTTTTTCTTCTCTTATTTTCTCATCATGAGACATGTGGCTTCTTGATCTACTTGTTTCTATCTCCTTATCCATATTATTTTCTATTTCGTCTAGACTTTGCATCAATTTGACATTGAAGTCATCTTGTCGCAACTTGGATCTCATAAGCCTTTCGTTATCAACATTATAACTCTGGACATATTTCTGCAGTATTTTTACAGCTTCTACCAAGTTCACATGCTCCCCCTTCGATTATGTACCATCAACACCCAAAACGACATACAGATCTCCAAATTCGTCATCTGGAAATTAATTCCTCCACGCATCTTCCATGCTTTTAACTTTCTTCACTGACTCTGTCCTGCTCTTAATCGTTGATAATTATGAAAAATGTGCAAGCATTTAAGATTTATTAGATAATTCATGCAATAAATACATGAAAACTTTGCATCATTTTGTTATAATCATTCTCTCAGATTTCTGGGATGATTTTAACATCCCAAACTCTAGTGCACACATCTGTGCATCACAACTCTGTACCATGTACCAAATGGTTTTCTGCACAAACTAACTCTACCCTGCGTGGTACCAATTCTTAGTGAACACATCTATTCATGCTAATATCTAGCCCATACAAGTCCATTGTTGAAACTAGGCTTTGAAAACAATTTGTAACATCCCTGGCCACCCTGGTTAGGCCATGATACTCCATAAAACACTCTGAAAAAGTTTTGATACCACTTTGTAACGTACCCAATTACCCCAGACTGGGCCACATCACACAACCTCAACTTCAAGAGCACCAAATCATCCCAACTGTAACATCCCCATCATACTAGTAAGCCATGTTACTCTAAAAATATCACTGCGCAGTTTCTACTTTAAACACAATCCGCACAATTTCACCTGAAGTAACGCGCTCATCCCAAGCTTGAGTCGCGCTACACAACTTGTAACAGTGGAACCAATAATATATTTTCAAAAACAACCTTAAGGAGTGGAAAAATACTTATTAGTTGTGCACATAACTCAGCATATTGATCACACGGCCTAACTTTGAACACATCCATATAGGCATCATGGGCCATTTATGATTTCACTGTGCACTGGGTTTAATTCCTTAACCCCACACACAAGTTTCAACCTTTTGAAGAAAAAATGCTCCAATCTTGTGCACTCTACCACTCAATCCTCTTCTTGATGGCTCATAACCAAAATCATAAAGTTAACTTAACAAGAAATACTAACCACATTGGTCATATCCATGCACAACTATGAATACATACTATAAGCACCATACTTACATGAGCATGTAGCAATTAACAAAATAACAAAAAATACTTATATACAACACATTCAAGAATTTAACCTATGTCAAACATAGACAAAAATGCATGCAGTAACCAAGGAAAGTACATAAGGAACACTTATCTTAAATGAAAGTCACCAACTATGGCTTTGAATCATACATTCCTGCTAGCCATAGACGTTGTTTCTCATAATCTTTGAGCAAAAGGTCACCCCTGGGTTGGGGCACAACTCCACCAGGGAAAAAAGTGTTCCTAACAACAAGCTATGTTATAAAAATCAACAGAATTTCCCAGCCTAAGTTCCCACTGCTAAAACTAGCCCATAGCCCCTCATTCCCCATGCACTTTCCACACCCAAGGAAGTGTGCCCCTTCTCTGCTCAATAACCTTTGAATGCCCCACTTACCTTCTCAGGGTTAACATCAACATATTGGATATGAAGTTTTTGATCCGTATGACTAATTCTCAATGCACCAGGGAACAACTCTCAGCAAAAACTCTCTCCTAGAGAGTATGCCCACAGGTCTGACAACCACTCCACAACAACCAATCTCTCACCTAGAGAGATTTCTCATGGTCTTTCAACCTGACTCTTCAATAATAGAATTCTAGTTACACCCCCACAACTCCTTGTAAGATTCTCTAGGTTATCTAAAATAGATCCAGAGAAGACTAAGGATAACTCATAATTTGTTGAAGCAACTCAGGAAGCTCAGAATGGCCTCAGTAGACAAAGAAAGGGAAAAAAATCAAAAGTCCTCAAAACTCAGTGAAATTGACATCATCATGAAGAACGCGTCGCAATAATTCCAATGATATAAAGGGCTCGTCAAACAGAGTTACAGATCGAAAGATATTTGTGGTCAAAGTTTTGGTCAACCTAGCCCAGTCAGAAGGGGATGAGTCAACATCCATACTACTGACGTCAACATCCGTACAGATGATGTCAACATATGTACAAGGTATGTGGCACATGTAGAAGGCAACATGTGTCATGATGACATCAACATGACATCAGAATGGTGACGTGGTAGCACTAGAGGTTGCCACGTGTCACTCATTTTTGGCATTTTCGAGTGAATCCATGGACCAATGAAAAAGTGCCATGTGGCAATCCATACAGCCACATGGAAGACCATACGATGATGTGGCAGGCTAACGTGGTAGGTGACATGGAAGATGATTGTGCAGGTCGTTGGCGTGGCCCAATGGTTGGATGCCACATGGCCCAGTCATGCGCTGCAATGTGGCAGTGGGAAAATTCCCAATGAGGGCCCGAAAATCAAATTTCAAACATAAAAAAAGGCGGTCCCACCAAATCTGGCAAGGAACCCTGCCAGATCTGGCGGCCAAAGGCTACACTCTGACAAATCTAAATCACACTCCAAATTTTGCAAAGTTCCATTCCACATATATGTATATGTTATAACTATAACCCAAAAGGGGAGGCCCACATGCTCGACCCCGTGACCTCCCCCTATACAAACGCCTTAACTATAGCATCTGTCGATGTTGGGCCAACAAACTACATTGTGTAGTCCACCCCACTTTTTGTTTATAAATTGAGTCTTCCCACGAATGGAGGGAGGGCGCAACGGTACTATAGGACACAAAAACCGAGATGCAATACAAAGAATTAAATGCAGGGAGCAGGCACAAAAACCGAGATGAGATTTCTCAAGGGACTAGGAATTCCAAAGTCGAATTGAGGCGTGGAGACAGTCATTTTTTGGTAATTCGATGCCACGATTTCAATGGTGCTATCTGTTTTCCGATTTGAGCAAATATTCTGTAACTTGATTCCAAAATGAGGTATACTTATGTATTTTTCCAAATTCTTTTGTTGAGTTAACAAAAAGGCCTACCCATTTGAGAGCAGGGATAGGAGACGTAGTCCACCAGGGATGAACTCTGTTATCAAGTTTTTGTGTTTAGATATGATGCTCATGTCTCTTAATTATTGAGCTTTTCCTTCTTTAATGGTGCATTTTAGTTTATGCTCATTTAATACAATTCTTTATAAGTCACTTCAATGAAAATATCTTGGATCATGTTGGTATCAGAGCAGTCATATTTGACTTGAATTGTTGAGTGTGAATGCTTACTAGGTCCAAGCATAAGCAGGGTGAAGGAACTCTTAAGACTTTCAATCCCGAAGTTGGGTGTGCATCCCGAAGGAAGAAAATGGCAGAAGAGGACAAGCGTTATGAACAGGAGAAAAACTTCCATATGGTCTTTTATCGCATGTAAGAAATGGTCGAGCAAATGTATGGAGACTACAAGAAGAGGATGAAGAAGAAAGGGAAGAAAAAGGAAGCACAAGATGATGATAATGCTTCAGTAAATCAAGGGGTTGGAGGAGAACCTCTTGAGCCTCCATCTTCACCATCAAGTTCTATCTCTTCTTCCTCTGAGCATTCTCATCATTCTAGCAATAAAGCTTATTTTAAGAAACCATTATTAAAGCTTGATGTAAAATTTGATTTACCTATGTTTAATGGAGATGCTAATCCTGAAAAGATAATTGGATGCGACAGGTTGAAGTATATTGTTGTTTCCAATAGATTGATGAAGAGGAAGTTAAAGTGCAACTGGCTTCTCTTCGGTTGGAAGGCACTGCTCTCGTATGGTGGGAGAGAAAACTTCAGGACATAAGTAAGTGTGGTAATCTTCTTTCCTCATGGTCAGAATTTAAATCAACGATAAGGAAGAAATTTTATCCATTGGGTTATTTACATAAAGCAATGATAGAATGACAAACTTTAAGAAAAAGTAAAGGTCAAACTGTACAAAGTTTCATGGAAGAATTTAGGAAGAAATCTCTTGCATTAAAAATTCCTTTGGATTCTTATGAAACTTTAATGAAGTATATTGGCGCACTTCACAGTTATATTCTTCATACTTTGCTATTGTTTAACCCCACTAGTCTTGTCAAAGTTTGTGTGCAAGCCACTCACCTTGAGAACATGAGAAATCATGTTCAAGAATATCCCACAAAGAAATTTTCCAATCTCCCACATAAGTCATTTAATGAGTTTAAAAGGAAGGAAAATAAGAACGCCACTGTAAAGAGAGAAGAAGGAAATACATCTTGCACTAATTGCAAGAAAAGTGGTCACGATGATGAACACTGTTGGAAACTACATCCAGAGAAGAGACTAAAGAAGTTTGGTGGAAAGGGAAAACAAAGATCGTTGCTACAGTGCAAAATGATCTTGGTTCTGATTCAGGAGACGAAGGAAATATCACATCGGTTGGAGTACAAGGTAAAGATTCCCTTTATGCTAGTTCAAATACCAATAATGAATCTCATGATGATGAACAAAAGAAGAATGAATTATTTCATATAAGAGTTGTATCTAAACACACTAAGATAGATACATTATTTGATCTAGGTTCCCACGTAAACTTGATATCTGAAGCACTTGTCAAATAGATGGGTGTTGAAACGAAACCACATCCAAAGCCTTATCCTCTTGGCCGGGTATGTGATAAAGCAAAACTTAATGTCACCAAGCAATGTAGGGTCATATTTTCTATTGCTTCAAAGTTGATTGATGAAGTGGATTTGGATGTTGTATCACTTGATATATGTGGAATAGTTTTGGGGAGTCCCTATCTTTATGATAGAAAAGCAATCTTCTTTCGTCATGAGAAAAAATACCACCTTACTAAGGGGGGAGTGGAATATATTGTTAGAGCTCACATCATGAGGGTAAACAGAACACTTGTTAGTATAGGACAAACGAAGAGACTCATAAACACTAATAAGAGATATGTACTCATGGTCGTAAGGGAGAAAGATGTCGGAACATTCCATGCTTTCCAAGGATGTGATCCTTCTCATAAGAAATAATTAATTTATATTGTTTCTAAGTATGATAATATTTTCCAGGAACCAGATGGATTACCTCCTAAGAGGGAAATCCAACATGAAATACATCTCCAACAAGATTCTCCTCTTTCTAATGTGGGCATGTATAGGATGTCAGTTGTAGAGATGATAGCGATGAATAAGAAGGTGCAAGGCTTATTCGATCAAGGGGTCATCAGGCCCAGCTCATCTCCTTGTGGTTCTCTAATCGTGATGGTGCCAAATAAATATGGAACATGGTGAATGTGTGTCGATTACCGGGCCTTGAATAAAATCATGGTGAAAAATTGATACCATCTTCCTCGTATAGATGATTTACTTGATCAGTTAAAGAATGTTGTTTATTTCACTAAGTTGGATTTTTATAGTGGATACCATTAGATCATGGTTGCAAAACATGATGCATGGAAGGCTACCTTTAAAACCAAACAAGGATTGTTTTAGTGGTTAGTTATGTTGTTTGGGCTTTGTAATGCTCCGACAACCTTCATGTGTGTGATGAATGATGTATTCGGGCCTTTTCTAGATGATTTTGTGATTGTATATTTAGATGACATTTTTATATTTAGTGGGACTTGCGATGAATATGTAAGGCATGTAAAGAAATTATTGAATACTTTGCAAAGGGAAAATTTGTATGTAAAATTGTCCAAATGTGAATTTGGTAAGACTGCACTTGTATACTTAGGTCATATTGTAGGAGGAGGAAAATTAAAAATTGATCCTTCCAAGATTGATGTAATTGTAAATTGGCCTGAGCCCAAAAGTGTAACTGAGATATGAAGCTTATTAGGTGTAGTCCAATATTGAAGGAGATTCATTTCAAACTTCTGCTTTATAGCATCTCCTTTGCATTCTTTAACTAGTGTGAAGAACACTTTTCAGTGGGGAGGAAAGCAACAAAAATCTTTCGAAACTTTGAAGGAAAATATCAGTACCACACCAGTCTTAGCACTGTTGAATCTTCAACATCCCTTCAAGATCGATACAGATGCCAAAGGATATTCCATGGGTGTAGTATTGATGCAATATCGTAAGCCTATTTGTTACCACTCTGAAACTTTTAACCAAGCCGTTGTTAACTATCCTACATATGATAAAGAGTTGTATGCATTAGTTCAAAGCAGTGTTCCATGGGACACACCCCCCATGTTTCCCATGTCCCTAGGACGGGGGGACTCTAGGGGGGACGTTTCCCCACGTCCCCTTTTTAGGGAGACAGAGGGGGACGTGACTATGCAAGGTGGGGGATGAGTCTCCCCAAAAGGGGGACTCTTGGATGTCCCCCCCTTGAAAAGGGGGACTTCTGGACGTGCCCCCCAAAAGGGGGAGTCCTGGATGTCCCCCCAATTTTTTTTTCTTAATAAGACTTAAAAAATAAAAAATTAAAAACAAATATATAAAATAAATAAATTAAAACACAATTAATTTATCAAATAATAAATTTTAAAGGCAATAACTTATAATTTAAAACAATAAAATATTAAAACACAATAACTTATAATTTATCATATGCCATCTTATAACTTATTCCCATTATATAATTTTATAAATTTTAAAACACAATTAATTAGTAATAAGTCAATAACTTATGCCATGTTATAAATTTTAAAACACAATTAAAATAAATTTATAACTTAGGCCATTCAACCCGTTTTAAAACACGATTAATTTTTAAAGTTTATAACTTCATTTATGCCATTCTACCCAAGCATAAACGAGAGCAGAGAAAGGGTTTACATAGAGCCATAGTCGTTGGTCGTGAGCCTAAAGGAGAACAAAGAAAGGGTTTACTTCGACCCGTGAGCAGAAAGGAGAGCATAGCCGCCGTGAGTAGAAAGGATCCATAATCGCCGTGAGACTCGAGAGAAAGGAATAACTTAACAAGAAATTAGAGAACAATTAGTCAACACTCAACTCGAGATATTGCCCAAATTCATCGTTGAAGGTCGATTAGTTAAGGTATTTCCAACGATTTCATGCTACAGGATTTTATTTGATTGTGTGCTATATATAATCAGTGGTAATCTAATACAGTCTTAGTAGTCTTTTCACCAGTTGCATGCTTTCCACAACAGACTATGATGATATCAGCCTTAAAGTCAGTGGTAAGTCCCATGCAAATAACGAGAAAACAAAACTGACTGATGGTTATTTTATTTTTTTGGCAAATCAGTAGCATGAGGAGCTAGCAAGGAGAGAAGACTCAAGAGTCATTCGAGCCAGCCCACATTGAGAGTAAGTAGCAACATTCAACATTCAACATTCCCTTCAATAGATTCTCAGATTTCTTCTTCTAGCAGTGGGTAGGTAGGGTTTTTTAATTTTTTGCTTGTTGTTTTTTAATTTTTGAGTTGTCTTTTTAAATTTTTTGTCATCATTTTCATCTTTTATCCCTTCAAACTCGGCATTTGGAGATTTTTTTAACCATATAAAATTAAAAAAATATTAAATTAATGAAATACCCTTGCTAGAGGTTGCCATAAATTAAAAACTTGCACAATTTTTTTTTTAAAACAATAGCATTAGTGATTACAGTGGCAGTGGACATGACACTCATAGTCATTATGATGCCTAAACAATGGGTCATGTTGGGAGTGGAACGCATGTTGAAAGTGGGACTGGGAACACATCGCCATTGAATGAAACCCACAGCAATGACCTATCCCCACCAAAGATATTGACACAATATGCAAAGGGGACACTAAATCCAAGAAAACCACTTTTTCTATATGCCACCAAAGTAGCTGGTCCAACCATCAGAAAACTAGGATGCAAAAGAGGTGGGACATGCAATATTTGTGGACATCCTTGGTTTGGGAGTTATAGTCGAGTGAAGATGCACCTTTTTGGAATAGGTGGAAAGTGTGTTACTGTATGTGAAGAATTATCCATGGTGCAAAGATCTGAGCTTTTGAGGCTACAAATGGCAGCAGATGCAAAAGGCAACTTCTCTAGCCAAAATGTCATGAGTGAAACTTATCAGAATGTGGAAGCAACTACAAGATCCAAAAGAAAATCAAAAGGAAAGAAATCATCCATGAGCCTTATGCCTCCACCGTCTCCTCATGATAGTGGGATATCTTCATCCAAACATAAGGGTTCTTGTTCTTGTGCACTGGGACCAACTATTGCAGGGATGTACAATAAGTTGAATCGTGATGATATAGATGATGCCATTGGAAAATTTATTTTTTCCAATAACATTCCTTTCCATGTTAGTCACTCTCTTTATTATAAGGAGATGGTGAAGGCAATTGCAACAGCAGGATCCTCATGTGTTCCCCCAGGTGAACATAAGTTGAGGACTGTGATCTTAGACAGACAAGTGTCCAATATCACTATGCACAAAGAGCGGATGAGACAGACATGGGTGAGGGAAGGTTGTTCTATTGTTATGGATGAGTAGACAAACATTGCCAAATGTCCACTCATCAACATCATAGTTACATGCAGAGAGGGGCCTTTCTTTCTTAGAGCTATTGATTGTTCAGGAAAGCGCAAAGATGTAGCTTTCTCATTTGAGCTTCTTCAAGATGTTATAGAAGAGGTTGGTCCCATCAATGTTGTAGAGGTTGTGACAGATGCAACAATAGTGTGAATATCAGCTGGGTTGTTGATTCAGGGTAAATACATGAATATTTTGTGGACCCCTTGTTGTGTGCATGCACTCAACAATGCACTAAAATACATTGGAAAAATTGAGTGGGTATCTAGCTTAGTGACAATTGCAATAAATGTGCAGATGTTTATCTGCAATCACCACACCTCCTTATCCATGTATATGTCTCACTCAAGGAAGGAATTCCTCAAGCCCATAGAGACTATATATGCTATCTATTTTCTCTTATTGGAGAGGATGTTGGAGGTGCAACCGGCATTGCAGGCCATGGTCGTGACACCATAATGGAATAGGTGGGAAGAATCCAAGAAAGATGAGGGAAATAAAATCAAGGTTCATATATTGGATAATGATTGGTGGATAGATTGTGGTTATTTGGTGTCACTCTTACACCCTATAGTTGAGGTCAATCGCTACACTGACACAGATTCTCCTAGTCTTGGAGAAATCTATGAGACTTTTGATAGCATATTGGGTCAAGTGAAGGTATCCATTCATGAGAAAGATCCATCCTCAGAGTTCTATACGACCCAAATTTGACCCATTATTCAACGTAGGTGGGATCGAATGAACACACCTTTGCAAATGGAAACGTATGCACTCAACCCAAAATGGTATGTGGCAAGGCGAGGTAGAATTCTTCCCATTGAGGATCCAAA
>JASDQU010816069.1:0-36341 GCA_032191745.1 Picea mariana
TGGAAAGCACAAATAAAGTAATAGAAGCCATTCTCACAAAAACAATGAAGGAAAACAGAAAGGATTGGTTTTACAGACTCCCTGAAGCATTATGGCCCTACAGAACTACCTGGAGAAATACTACATGATTCTCTCCCTATAGACTAGTTTATGGAAAGAGTGTTGTCTTTCTTGTGGAATTTGAAATCAAAACCTTAAGGACTGCTTCAGCTGTCAACCTTGATTTGACCAATGCACAAACAACTAGGTTGCAGCAGCTTAATGAATTGGATGAAAAAAGACTAGATGCCATTCATCAGACAACTATGATTCAGCAGCAAAGATCAAAATGGCATGACAAAACTATTAAGCATAAGCAATTCCAAAAAGGTAATTGGGCCCTACTGTACGACTTCCGATTTAAAGAATTTCAAGGGAAACTATGTACAATATGGCTTGGACCCTATGAAGTAGACATTGTTTTCCCCAATGGAACAATAAGGCTTCTCACAATCGATGACTCTAAAACACTGTTACTTATAAATGGTCATCGGCTCCGTCTGTACCAGTGCCCTATTTACAAAGAATATTTTAAGGCCACATGTGTGGCAGACACTCAGTACCTCTTTTTAGAGGGGGCTCCTACCCCTCATTGCAATTAATTCTTTTAATTTAATTTCTTTAGTATTAGATTAGATTTCATTTACTAATAATCCCTGTCAAGAAATACCATATTACAATTGATTTTTACAGATTCTCGATCAAAGCAAAGGCCTACTAAGGAAGGACGATCTTACTTCAGGAAGAGCACAACTCCTCCATTGTTGAAACACCACTGTTCAACAACCTTTCACCATTTTCCCATTGCTAAAACACCATTGTCAGCAACTTTCCGCCATTTTTCTCCATTGCTGAAACACTACTGTTCAACAATTCTTCACATTTTCTCATTGACGAAACAACACCGTCCAGCAATTGTTTCGCCTTCTTTCTATTGCTGAAACACCACTGTTCAGCAACCCTTCGCCATTTTCCCCATTGTTGAAACACCACTGTCAGCAACCTTTCACCATTTTCCATTGCTGAAACACCACTGTTCCACAACCTTTCACCATTTTCCTATTGCTGAAACACCACTGTCAGCAACCTCTCACCATTTTCTCCATTGCTGAAACACCACTGTCAACAACCTTTCGTCATTTTCCCCTTGCCCAAACACCACGGTTTTGCAATTCTTCACATTTTTTCATTGCTGAAACACCATTGTCAGCAACCTTTCACCATTTTCCATTGCTGAAACACCACTGTTCAACAACCTTTTGCCATTTTCCCCACTACTGAAACACCACTATTCAACAACTCTTCCGCCATTTTCTCATGGCTGAAACACTATTGTTCTGCAATTCTTCACATCTTCCCATTGACGAAACAACACCATCCAGCAATTGTTTTGCCCTTCTTTCTATGGCTGAAACACCACTTCCTCAGCAGTATTCTGTGACATGACTCTTCAGCAAACATTCCTCTATTCTTCCTATCGCTGAAGAACCAACTTTTCAGCAGTCTCTGTTATTAAGCCTTCACGCTCTCATACTATATCTTGTCCTTCCAGTCAACAAATCCTTCATACAATACAGCTAATAAATCAAAAGTATCTACCACGGCCACTGCAGAACTATTATGGACAAGCATTGTATTTTGTTTAAGTACGAATCAAAAGGTAAGGTGAGGTATGTAAATTCTATGTAAATACAATTAATCTATAGTTAATGAGAAGATTTCAAATCATTATTACCACCCATGTAAAATCATTATTATCCACACTAGAAGGGGGGGAGGAAATATCAAACTTGTATACCATCATTTCACACGAATTAACCACTGCCATTCCTATTTACCATCCTTTCGTTTGTTTCACCGCCATTTGCATGCCTTCACTCGAAAAAAACTTACTCTGCACAGAAGTTATTACTCGACTCTTTGACGGTGTATTTTACTGAGCTGTTAGCTATGGGGGTCTCTATTATACGGTACGAACCCGCCATGACAGCCCTGTTATAACTGTATCCAGAAGCCTATCAAATTTTTCTGCAGGCAGGATGGCTCAGTTATTTTTAGAGACTCCAGGGGTTTGATCAACAACAGGTTCTGCAATTTGCTCAAAATATCCAGGGAGATCATTCCATTGTTCAAGGGGTTTGAATCTCAGTTACAGAAGAGGATATAGCACAGGTTTCGGGTCTCCCTACCAATGGAATTCGCTTGTTCAGCCTCAAACATATCATCCTGAATGTCCAGCAAGATTTCCTCTTTCCAGAGGAACAAATTGAATTTAAAGGCCGGGGTGTCCGACTTAGCTCGTTGCCGCCCCCATGGCCGAAAGTTGCAAAATTCGTCAAACACTACCTTACCTGTGAAGGCCGATACCAGGTAGTATACCAGCACGATTTTCTCCTGTTGCCTCATTTACGACATAATAGATTGGTGAACATTCCTTATTATCTGCTCGGTTGTCTCAAAAATATGTCGCACTACTGTAAAAAGGCTAAAGATCTCGCCCTTTCACTCACCCATCACCGTCTCGTTCAACTTCTTATCCAAAAGGGTTTTGCCCAACAAAACCCTCCACTAAACAACCCACCTATAGATCCCCAAGAAGCTGCTGAAATTCCTGAAAATCTTCAGGAACAGCAACCACAAAACCCTCCAGATTCTCTAGAAATACCTAACAGTCCGCCTTCAGACCCAATCAACTGAATTAACCCCCCTACCATACCAAGCCCGCCCCACATTTTACCAGAATCATCTACTCCTGCCCTTCATATTCTCAGTGATGATTTTGAACCAGACAATTCTCCCTGCCCCATCATTGAGGAAAAGCCCCCATGCAAACGAAAACAAATTCCTTTCTTTCTGCCCTTCTTACAAAGAAAACGAACAAGGGCCTCAACAAGGGCAGCCACTACTACCACCGCCCTAAATCCCCAAACCATCCAACTAATACCCTGTATACCTCCAACCTCCCAAATCCCAGAATCTTTTCCTATTCCACCCACGGGCACTGAAACACAAGAAACAGACGCCCAGGGTGTTGCGACATCATCCGTTTCAAATCAAGTAGCTAAAACAAAAGAACCAGCTACTCATCAAGTAGCTGAACCACAAGAACCAGCTACCCAATTCGTAGCTGAAACACAAGAACCAACTACCCATTCAGTAGCTGAAACACAAGAACCAGCTACTCATTCAGTAGATGAAACAAAAGAACCAGCTACTCATTCAGTGGCTGAAACACAAGAACCAACTACCCATCTAGTAGCTGAAACATAAGAACCAGCTACTCATTCAATAGCTGAAACACAAGAACTAGCTACTCATTCAGTGGTTGAAACACAAGAACCAGCCATAGCTGTCACACAAGAACCAGCTACAGCTGAAACAAAAGAACCAACTGCTGATATTGATACTGAGATGTAGGAATCAGAGGTCCAGGGTGCTGCAACATTAATTTCCTTACATCAAGAAGCTAAAACACAAGAAGCAGCTGTCGATCCTATAGCTGCTCCACAAGAACCAGCTAGTGCGGCTGTGACTACTACACAAGAACCAGTCACCCCTCAACCAGAACCAACAATGGCCTCTGTCTTAGAAGAAAATGAGTTCTTAAAATCTCAACTGGAAGCCTATAAGCAAGAACTAGCTGCAGAAAAGGAAGCCTATGATAAGGAACTTAATTTGTACACCCTAGCTCGCACAACGACCATGTCAGAAGGAACTACAATAGAGAATCTGTGTAGAGAATATATGTGTTGTCAATGTGGGGACATCTACTATCAAGTAGGCTACAAAGTAATTCAAATCCCAATACTAGGAGCTCCCCCTGCTCCTTCAACTTTTGCAGTCAAACAAGAAAAACCTGTTGTTACACAAGAAACAGCAGGACCCTCCAAAATAAAGACTGAACCCTGGCCTGCAACAAATGTCAAATATGAAACCCCTGCGTATGTTAATAAAGTTGTACAAACATTGCATATTGATGAATATGCCCCTCCCAGCCAGATCAATATCCAGACCTTTGTGGAACAAGCCACTCATACCCTACCTCAGCCTACTACTTGCAACGCTGAAACACAAACTCAGACCCTACCTCAGCCTATTACTTGCAAATCTATAACTCAAACTCAGCCATGGGATGAGCAGGCAATAATAGAAAAATGGAAAAAAGAGTCTGCTGTTACACAGGCCAAAAGCCTGTAGGAACACAGACAAAACTAGATAAATCATACCTACTCAAATTGGGAAGCTTTGGAGCAAACACGCCAGGAAGCTCATACCTTTAAGAAACAAAACAAAGAGATAAAAGGCAGAATGCTCTTGATATTTGACTTGGCACAAAATCTATTGGCTGCAAGGAAACCATCCTGCAATTACTCCTTGTTTCTCATGGAACGACTTACATGGTTTCAGATCAAATCAATCACAGAAGGCAGACCCCATGCAGTGTTACAACCAACAGATTTTGTCAAAACCTTTGTAGAAGCCTCTGCTATGGATCAGCACCTCCTCTGTGAGGCATATTTTCATAATGAGGCCATCCCTGAAAACCGACAGCTTAACCTTAACCCTCTTGTTGGTGACATCCAGATCAGGGCACTCGCCTCCTTCCTCAACAATCAGATTATATGGCAGGATGACTTCCTAGATGCCAAGCACAATGAGGATAATCACCTTCTCTGGATAAGGCCAGAACCACAGAATGCTGCCACCTTTGTTATAGAGTATTATCAGTTCTTAAAGAAACCAGGGATGACTGAACACATTCAGCAACTACAAACAACAGTGCTTCAGGATTGTCAACACTTCATCAGATCCACAGAGATTGTTTCCCTATAGGAAAACAACATGTTTTGGCAACAATCTACTGAAAAAAGACAAGAACACAATCCTTTTAGCCCCACTAATATTGAGATAGAAATCTCCAGGGTACCTAACTATATCAAGTGTGTTCGACAATGTGCAAAAAGATGGATAGGGTACCGATTTTATTTTCCTATCCTCTGGTTGCCAACAAAGAGATATCAAATTCATTATAAGTTTCCTAAGAAGACAGAGACAAAAGCTTGGCAAAGATTACAACGCGTTCAAGGGTTCAGAGCTCCAACCGATAGCACCTCCCACAACTATTGCTTGAGTAACTTGCACGCTCAAAGTCGGTATTCAGATTCTGATTCAGAGTGAAGTTGCCTGAGGACATGAAACATTTTAAGTTGGGGGGATGTTAGGACCACACAATGTACCTTTTTGCCCACACTTTTTGCCACCATTACACTCTTGCTTCACTCACATTTAAACTCATATTATCACTTTACCCTATCTTTCCAAAGGTATACAACGTCTCTTCTCTTTACTATATGTTTAATTTGTTTTGCATATAATTTTACATTACTCTCATACTTAACCATTGATCAGAAATGTATAAGTGCTGAAACAATTCAAACTGCAGATTAACATTGAGGTCTGTTGCTGAAACAGTTAAAGCACACAAACCCTGTGGCTGAAACAACAACTCATACAGAAGAAGTTGTTACACAGTCCGTGGTCAACGATAATGAAACACAGAAGCTGTTACACAGTCCATGGTCAACGATGCTGAAACACAGAAGTTGTTACATAGTTCGTGGTCAATGATGCTAAAACACAGAAGCCGTTACACAGTCTGTGGTCAACGATGCTGAAACAACAACTCACACAGAATTGACTATGAAAACAACACCTTGAGCTAGCATCAACCATCGCTGCCACCTGAGAAGTGTTGAAACAGTCAGAACACAAATCCCGTGGCTGAAACAACCCATGATTTGCGATGCTGAAACAACATACAACAGCAGTAACAAGAGACAAATAAAGAAGCTGTTACTCTAGCCACAACAACAACACCTCACTCAACACTTGTAATAGCANAATTAGTTGATTAAATTGTATCGAAGGGATCCTCCTCTTTAAATAAGAGGAAATCACCATTTGAGGACCTTCTGTTTCAGATAAGAAGGATTTACAGAGAAGGACGTGTTCTACTTCAATTTGTAATATGATACAGTTGACAGATGAATAAAATATTGTTCTGAGCATTCTTCTCTAGTTCCTTTCGTTTCAGGGGAATCTTGTGAGAAGGGAGGGCCCACCTTATTCACAAGATTCACCCGTTAGCTTTGTAGTGTGTTAGTGTGATTTCTTTTTATGCCTTGATTGAATTTTGTTTTGCTGAAACACTACTTTACTGAACTCTGTCTTGCTAAAGCTCTACTTTACTGAATGTTACATTGTTTTCATGTGATTCATGCTTGGGTAACTGTTAATCATTTTAGTTAGCAATCCTGTTTGATGAATTTATGAAAGTGTGCTTATCAAAAATAGGTGCTAAAGTTTCCTGATTAGGAAATAGGGTCATGTTCTCTATTAGAGATAGTTAGCCTTCAGTGCATTAATGAGTTCATGAAAGTGTGCTAATCAGAAACAGGTGCTGAAGTTTCCTTCTTAGGAAATAGGGTCATGTTCTCTGTTAGAGATAGTTAGCCTTCAGTGCATTAATGAGTTCATGAAAGTGTGCTAATCAGAAACAGGTGTTGAAGTTTCCTGCTTAGGAAATAGGGTCATGTTCTCTGTTAGAGATAGTTAGCCTTCAGTGCATTAATGAGTTCATGAAAGTGTGCTAATCAGAAACAGGTGCTGAAGTTTTCTGCTTAGGAAATAGGGTCATGTTCTCTGTTAGAGATAGTTATCCTTTAGTGCATTAATGATTTCATGAAAGTGTCCTAATTAAAAACAGGTGTTGAAGTTTCCTACTTAGGAAATAGGGTCATGTTCTCTGTTAGAGATAGTTAGCCTTCAGTGCATTAATGAGTTCATGAAAGTGTGCTAGTCAGAAACAGGTGTTGAAGTTTCCTGCTTAGGAAATAGGGTCCTGTTCTCTGTTAAGAGATAGACAGCCTTTAGTGTGTATGTTAATTATTTCAGTTAAGCAATGAGTTCATGAATTGTGATGATCAAAAACAGGTGTTGAAGATTCCTGCTTTGGGAATAGGGTCCTGTTCTCTGGTTACAGAATAGTTGGTCTTTCCTATTGCAGTATCTTGTTGTTATTTTAATTTAATCCAGGATTCTTCAATTAATCATTTCTTGAAACTTTGAGCTCTGCAATAGTTAGGTTGCTCTCCTGTAATCCAAGTTAAAACTTTAGTTTGTTCAATGCGAAGTGTGATTAATATGTTTTTACTACAACTCTAGGTTGCTTTTGAGATTGAGCATATATAGTGCGTTGTTACCTTTGAAATAAACAGACTTCCCTAGGTTGAAAATTTATGTAGCACTTGATTATTTAGTTAAATAGACAATTAAAGTGACCAACAGAGAACAGTTGGGCGCACTAGCACACATTTTGAAATATTTTGAATTTAAAACTCATCAATGTATTAATGTGATATCTGACAGAAATTTTTGAATAATGGATGTCTTAAATGTTCGAAGGTTGAGCCATCACAAAATTTGTTGGGGGAATGTATTTGTTTTATAGGTCGGATCAAAGTACAGATTTGGAGGTTGCACTCTTATATGTCTGACACAATATTTATTGTAATGGGTGTTAAGTAGTTGATATAATATCATTACATTCAACGCAACATAGAGTAGTTGGAGGGAATGCTTGAAGATCACCTCTTTGTATAAATCTTAATATTATTGCCCAGTAAGGGTTGTTGTTGAGCTATTTTTAAATCTAGTATGTGTAGATTTCCATTGTAAGATAAGAGCTGGGAGATGCATAGAAAGTTGTATGAATGTATGTAAGTTTCAGTTGGATGAATATAAAAGAGATATTGTCCCAAATGTGTGTATGGGTGTATCTATCTGAATGAATGGTAGAGTTTTTGTTATTTTCCAATTCTCTGTTATTTATGTTCTTGAATCCATGACTGCATTTTCTTTCTTGAATGTATGAGTCATTTACGTGGGGTAGAAAAGTTCCAAATGGGTTCTCTTTATTGATAGAGTGCAAGGTGTGCATAGTGTCCACAAAGAGTGAGTGACTGGGTCTATTTCAGTCCAAAATCTCAGAAGAGATAGCGAGACTTATACGTCTACAAGGAGTGCATCGACGATAGCAAGGAGTGTGAAATCATTCACATAGAAGTGAGTGAGGAGAGAAGCATGTTGAAAGGGGTGCACAGGTAAATAATTCAACTAAGGGTTGAAGAGATTGTTCAGGGGAACAAATCAAAGAAGGAAATATCAAGAGGGAGAGTGGTAGAAAGTTTCAAGGAAAGGAGACCTTGAATTTCTTGTCGAAGCCAGTGAGTACAAGATTCGTTCTCAGAAGGAGAAGAATGATTCTAGACCATTATATCTGGTAAAGCTACACGGAAGATAGTTTCGAAGTATTTCGATATTTCGTAGTTCGGTAAGTTGGAAACTTGACGAAGGTCGGGTCATGAAATCTGAAACTGCGAAGGAGGTAGACCCACGATCACAGCCGTGGTCACTCGCAGAAGGAGACTGTGTGTGGGTGGAATAGTTTTGGGTTCCGCAGAAACCCAAGGAGTTTCTTCGAATCAAAAATCCAAATGATCCAAGACCGAGAGGTCAAGGATCCCTTTGGAGGGAAGGGGGCTTGCGCCATAATCCCATAAGTGATAACCAAAATCATTAACACCATATCCAATAAAGGTATACTTCTTGTATTTTACCTCAAGATGTGTTCTATTTTCTTTATCAATATGGACAAATGCTTCACAACCTAAAGTCTTCAAAAAAAAATAGTTTACCTTTTTACCTGTCCATGCCTCCTCTAGAATTCAACCATCCAAAGAGCTTGAAGTTCCTTTGTTTATTAAGTAAACAATAGTATATACAACATATTCCTAGAACTGTATGGGAAACCCAACATGTAATCTCATACTCCTTGCACGCTCCATTATTGTCATGTTCATCCTTTCTAACACACCATTTTCTTGTGGTAAGAGAAAGCATGAGTCTGTGTGTTCTACCGATATTTTTCACTCCCAAAAAGGATAATATGTGGATGATGTGCATAGATATCAGATAAATCAATAAAATTATCATCAAATATTGGTTTCCTATACTGTTCTTAGATGACATGATGGATTTTTTTATTAAATGGGTTGGTTTTCATTGATGTCAACCCTTGAAGAAAGTTCGGTAGAGAATTCTGGTAGCACAATGGTTTGGGTAATAGACCCAAGTTTTTTTGATGGATAATGGTATGAGTTTTGAGATATTTTTAGGTAAGACTATTCCATATGGATAGTACATGTCATGCCATTTCTGGTGGTATGTGTAACGTCACATAATTCCTCACAGTTAGAGAGTTATGGCCATGTGAAGTTGGAGAACCCTCATGAGTCATCTAGAAGCCCCTAAAAGTCAAATAGTTTGCAAAAGAAATTATTTAAATAATAAAGTTAATGGAGAAATCCCTAAAATAAGGAAAGTGGAATGCTACATGAAAGTATAAATAAGAGGCAATGCTCTCTCATTTAAACACACTTGAACACATTGAATATCTTGTGTTGTGTGAGTCCTATTGCAAGTACTTATTGATACATCTGAAGTTGCAAAAGTCTGAGGTAGTATGAAGGGTTGACGGCAAAATTCTTGGAACTACAACAAATACTAAAAACCCTATTTTTTGAGGCGTACGCGAGCTGACAATGTATTAGGGTGCGTACATACTGAGGCGTACGTGGGATGACAGTGTATTAGGGCATGTACGTACGTGGGCTGACAGGGTATTAGGGTGTGTACATGTTGCTAAAGACATGGAAACTTGAGAAGATGAAGATGCAAAAGTTATAGATTCTAAGATAAAGCTCCCGGGAAGGTATACAGTGCTCAGAAACATAAGATCTATCCATTGGTTTAAAATTTATGTCTTATTTCTATGAATAGTTGGATTTTGATGTATGCATGAGAAATGGTTATGGATATTTGAGGATTCTCCCTAGAAGGACTAGTGGTTGCATGGGATCTTTTGTATAAGTCATATATACTGAAATATAGTGCTAGTATATTTATCATTGATACTTCTTGTTGAGGCACATCTTGTATTTCTTGGCATATGGCTAAGAGTGTTTGTTTTATATGGTTGAGATCTTGTATTGGTTTATGTATTATGAGGATGAATATCATAAAGTGTTTGAAGTCTAGATCATGTGAGGGTTATTATACTTATTCATGATTACACACACTTATGACACATGACTAGAGAGAGATATGCATGAGGATGCATGCATAGGGTATAGATACAATACTGATGTAGTGACATGTTACATATCTATTTGAATGAAGTTACACAGGGTCAGAAGTTTTCAGAAGGCATACACGGTTTGCATAACAATTTGGTCACGTACATACGTGGGTTACATAACAGATAGGACATGTACATACATGTGTTGTAGCACTATAGGTCACATACCTGTTGTATTATGTTGATACATGTTCTGTTCAGGTACAGATTGATTACAGGGAAGTTGTAAAGATTGGTTGTAGGTAATTGGTATAGATCGATGCAATTTGACAGTGGTATATCTCATAGTGATAGTGTGTTTGTGGTTCCATCATTCTACTTCTACTTCAGGGTGGTTGGACGAGGCAAGGACAGGTGGTTGTAGCCACCCTCCGGTTGTAGCCGGAGTACATAGGGGATTGTAGCCTCCTTCTGGTTGTAGCTAGAGAATTGGGGAGTTGGATCTTCCTTTAGGTTGTAGCTTGAGAAACTAGGGGGTTGGAGCCTCCTTCCAGTTGTGGCTGAAAAACAAAGGAATTTGGTGCTTCCAATGATTGTAATTCTTCAAGACATATAAGAAAAAGCATTACGTGGTTTTCTCCCGCTTTGGGTTTCCACGTAAAAACATTGGTGTATTGTGTATGTGTGTGATTTCTCATTTGTTCATTGTTTATTTACTCTCTAAATATTGAATGATAATGCTACATTGATATAACACTTGCATTTTTTGTGAGAAAAGGATGAAATTGATCTATTACTGATTCACCCCCCCTCTTAGTAATCCAACAATTGGTATCAGAGCGGGTTCCTTAAGAAATTAGTTTAACCACTGAAAGGTAGATCATGGAGAGAAACAACATCTATAAAAATGGAATACCACAGTTTGATGGACAAAAGTATGCATTTTGGAGCATAAGGATGAAAACATATATACAAGAACAAGGATTTGAAATTTGGAAATCAATTGTAGATGGATACACAACACCAGCAATTTCGTCGACGAATGACAAAGAAATAAAACTCGGTCAGAATAATTCCAAAGCCACAAATGCATTTTTGAATGGTCTTGGAGAATCAGTATTCACCAAATTTGTACATTGTAAATTCTCTAAAGAGATTTGGGACAAACTTCAAAATATTTATGAAGGAGATTCAAAAGTCAAAGCAACAAAGCTTCAAACTTACAGAGGTCATTTCGAACAACTAAAGATGAAGGAAGATGAAAATATTGCAGCTTACTTTTTACGAGTTGGTGAAACAGTAAATTCAATCATGGGATTGGGAGAAGAAATCAAAGAATATGTAATTGTTCAAAAGGTACTAAGATCTCTTCTTATGAGATTTGACCCTAAGATTTCAGCACTAGAATAAAGAGAAGATATGAACTCAATAAGCATGGATGAATTACATGGAATATTCACAGCATACGAAATGAGAACTGAATAGGAAAGACCAGATATAAAACAAGCATCCTTCAAATAATCCAAAAAGTCAAAGTAAAAGGGAAAGCAAAAAGAAAAACAACATAGCAGCAACAGTGACTTCTCGGAATATGATGAAGAAGTGGCCATCTTTGTCAAAAGATTGAACAAGGGAACCAACGATAGGTATAGATGTAAGCTTCCATTGATTTGTTTCAATTGTGATGGTATTGTTTATTTTGCTAACAAATGTCCTTATAATAAAAAGATAAATGATGAAGGTTACTCAAATAACAAACAAACATATAAAGGCAAAAGAACCACAAAGAAAGTTTTCAAGAAAAACTTATGCAACCAAGAATACATCTCATCATCAGATGAAGATGAAGTTAGTGACAATGAGACATAAAGAGTTCTAGTCATGGAAGTAGAAGACTCTGATAAAGAAGACTTAGAAGAAGAATATGAAGAGGCCGAAAAAGAATATGAAGAAGCCAAAGAAGAATATGAAGAGACATAATTTGACTACCGAGAATAATTGTTTTGTGTCATAGAAGTTATTAGAAGAGAAAAGAAGAAAAACAAGAAAATACAAGTGAAACTAGACAAGAAAGAAGAAACTCAAGAACTAGAACAAATGATCACAAATTTTAAGGTTCAAATAGAAGAAGACAAAATAATTGAAGAATAACGCAAAGAATATCTAGAATAAAAAGACAGGATCATTGGAAATTTGGAAGAAGAGATTGTCACATTAAGAAAGGATCTTCAACAAAAAAATATGCAGAACAACTCAAAAGTTTTGGATGACATTATCAGTAGTCAAAAAGCTCATCATGACAATTTTGCACTTGGATACAATCAGACAGAAAAGGGATCAAGCTCCAAAACAACAGAACAAGAAACATATCCAAAAAACTATGAAAAAACAATCAAAGGGGATAGGAAGATATACAAGGAAGATTACAGGGACACTCCTCCATTGAGAAAATTCAGATTTTAGAATCAACAACCGACAGATAGGCCTCAGGAAGAAGAAGAATTCATAAGAGTACCTTCTTTCATAATATCTTCAACTCCCAGGTACAAAACTGTCTTTTTTGGTTTATGTTATCCATTTAATAATTTTGGACATAAAGTTGTGAATTGCAGAGCTAACAACATGAACATAAACAACTTTGAAAGTCATACATGAAAGGGTTATCCAAGAAAGCCTAGTGAAACACATAGAAGAAGTTACAACATGTTTGAATCTTTGAGCACTGAAGTGGAATGTTACAGATGTAACAAATTTGGACACATGGCCACATATTTCATAATGACAATCCCTCCTAGAGAAATGCAACATAATAACAACAGTCACAGACATGAACCTCAGAAAAGGACATCGATAAGAAAGCAGAATCAGTATAGAAATGAGGAATGCACACTCACTCTACAAGCTAAGCAGAATAAATGTGGTTGGTATGTTGAGAGTGGTTGTTCAAAACACATGACAAGTGATAGAGACAATTTTCTTACATTAAGAAAGGAAAGAGATGGATCTGTCTCCTTCGAAACTGATGATTCGGCTAAAATAATTGGAAAAGGCACAGTCAAAATTGGGAACAAGAATACCAAGAAAGAAAATGTTCTATAAGTAGAATATATCAAACATAATATTCTATGTGTGATTCAAATGTGTGACCAAGGTCATAACGTTACTTTCTATTCAGAAAAGTGCGAGATAAGAAAACAAGTTTCAGGAAAATTGATTGCAACAGCTTGGATAACTTCAAGAAACATATATGTATTAAGTGAAATTGGAAATGAAAAGTGTTTCCTAGGAAAGGAAGATGAAAGTTGGATATGTCACAAAAGAATGGGTCACATACATGTTGATAACCTTGTCAAAGTCAGCAAAAGGGAATCAGTTAGAGAAATGCCCCAGATCACGAAACCAACCAACACTTTATGCAAGCATTGTCAACAAGGAAAGCAAACAAATACCAGGTTCAAATCAAAGGAATATTCAATGACAAGACCACTGGAAATTGTGCAAACTGATCTAGTTGGACCAACTACAAAAAAGGGTTTAAAGGGTGAGAAATACTTTTATGTTATTAGTTGATGATTATACACGAATGATTGAAGTTTTCTTTCTCAAGAATAAGTCAGAAGCTTTTGAAAACTTCAAGTTCTACAAGGAAATGGTTGAAAATGAAATGGATTCAAAAATCAAATTCTTGAGATATGATAATGGAGGAGAGTTCACTTCAAATTAATTTATGGACTACTGCAACAGTCATGGAATAAAAAGGAAATTCTCCATTTCTAGGACACCTCAATAGAATGGAGTTGTTGAAAGAAAGAACAGGTCAGTATAGAAAATGGATCGAACTATGCTAATGGATTCCAAATTGACAGATATATTTTGGACACAGGCAGTGCATACAACAGTTCACATTCAAAACAAATTAATGCTCAGAAAAAACACTAACAAACTTCCCTACGAGCTATGGAAAGGAAGACCAAAAAATGTGAAGCACTTAAGAGTTTTTGGAAGCAAATGCTACATCAAAAGAGAAGATGGCAGAATGGGAAAGTTTGACTCTAATGTGGATAAATGAGTACTTTTTGGTTACTCAAGTACAAGGAAAGCATACAAGTGTTACAACCTTAGATTGAACAAAGTTGTGGAAACCATCAACGTAACAATTGATGAAATAGGTAGACCGAAATTAAAGGAAGAAGAAAATAAATCAATGGAACAAATTTACGAAGAAGAAGCAGAAGATGAAAAAGAAGTAGAAGGGGAAGATGAATAGGATCCAACAGAAGTAGAAGAGAAATTTCAGCAAGGGCCTCCAAAGACACCTAGCATACGAGTACAGAAGAATCATCCTTTAGATCAGATTATCGGAAACAAAGATGCAGGAGTTGAGACTAGAAGAAAAATTTGTTCACTAGAACAAATGTACATAGCACTCTCATCTATGATTGAACCAATCTGTGTTGAAGAGGCCATCAAGGATGAATTTTGGAATAAGGTCATGGATGAAGAATTGGATCAAATAGAGAAAAATGAAACTTGGGAATTGGTTCCAAGACCAAAGGATAAGAATGTGATCGACACAAAGTGGGTATGCAGGAATAAATTGAATGAATATGGACAGGTTACAAGGAAGAAATTTAGATTGGTATGTAAAGGATATGCATAGGTTGAAGGAATTGACTTTGAAGGGACATTTTCCATAGTTTCCATACTGGAAGCAATCCAATTTCTTTTAGCTTATGCATGCTCCAAAAATATTAAAGTGTATCAAATGGATGTAAAATTAGCTTTTCTGAATGGGGAACTTGAAGAAGAAGTCTCCATTGAACAACCGGAAGGATTTCAGTTGTCAGAGAATGTAGATTATGTGTGTAAATTAAATAAGGCCTTGTATGGTCTAAAACAATCTCCTAGAGCATGGTATTCTAGACTAGATAAATATCTACCGCATGCAGTGTTCAGAAAATGAAGTGCAGACAACAACCTCTACATCAAGGTAACTCAAGATAGTTTTTTATTAATTGAAGTTTATGTTGATGATATTATTTTTGGAATTATTCATGACAGGTTAAGACAAAAAATTGCAAAGGACATGCATAATGAATTTGAAATGTCATTACTTAGAGAACTATCCTCCTTTCTGGGTCTTCAGATACGTCAAAGAAATCAAGGAATTTTTATTTCTCAAACCAAGTATATCAGAGAAATGTTAAAAAGGTTCGGAATGGAAGATTACAAACCACTTATCACTCCCACGCAAACCAGTTTCAAGTTGAAAAAAGATGATGATTCAAAGTCTACAGATCATAGGAAATACAGGTCAATGATTGGTAGCCTACTATATGTGACAACATCTAGACCAAATGTAATGTAGACAATTGGATAGGTGGAACAATTTCAAGCAACACCAAAGGAATCACATGTATTAGCAGTGAAGAGAATTTTTAGATATCTCAAAGGAACAAAAGAATTTGGATTATGGTATCCAAAAGGAAAGTATCTATCACTTATTTCCTACACATATGCAGATTGGGCAGCTTGCATTGATGACCAACGAAGAGTAAGTGGAGAAAAATTCTACTTGAGTGAGTGTTTAGTATCATGGCTAAGAAAGAAACAATCATCAATATCTTTATCTACAGCCGAGGCAGAGTATATTGCAGCAACAACATGTTGTACACATGTCCTATGGATGAAACAAAATCAAACAGACATACAGGTTGAGTATGATGAGCCCATTCCAATCTATTGTGATAATACAAGCGCAATCAGTATCTCAAAGAACCTGGTGATGCACTCCAAGACAAAGAAAATTCCAATCAAGTATCACTTTCTATGGGAACAAGTTGCAAAAAAAAACACCAGAGTTGAATATGTGGGCACAAAAGAACAAGTGGCAGACATCTTTACAAAATTGCTTCCAAGGGAATCCTTTGAGTATCTTCACCAAAGACTCGAAATTATTTCTACTCCAAAATGAATTCTTTTGAATGTTTATCTTATATGTCTTATATGTACATGAGGAAGCACCATAAAGAGGACAGTTCAGGTTAGGAGATAAGACAATTCAGTTAGGGGGAGAAACCCTGAATGGAAAGATACCTGTTCCATTGATGACAAAGGGGGAGAGATTTATCATATGCAGAGGATAGAGGCATGGTTTCAGGGGGAGCGTTGGTCACAGATATGCAGAAGACAGAGGCATGCTTCCAGGGGGAGCGATGGTCACAGGGGGAGATTTTTTATATCATAGATATGACTTCAGTATTGCATGACATGACCTCATTATTGCATCAGAGTGTTTCCATCAATGCCAAAGGGGGATATTGTTGATTAAATGGGTTTCTTTTAATTGATCTCAACCCTTGAAGAAACTCTAGTCGTGAATTATGGTAGCACAATGGTTTGGGTAATGGAACCAAGTTTGTTTCATGGATAAAGCTATGATTTTTGAGATATTTGCAAGTAATACTATTCTATATGGATATTACAGGTCATTCCATTTCCGGTGGTATGTGGAACGTCACATAACTCCTCATGGTTAGAGAGTTATGACCATGTGAAGTTGGAGAACCCTCATGAGTCATCTAGAAGCCCTTAGAATTCAAAGTGTTTTCAAAAGAAATTTTTAAATAACAAAGTTAATGGAGAAATCCCTAAAATAAGTAAATTGGAATGCTACATGAAATTATAAATAAGAGGCAAGTCTCTCTCCTTTAAATGCACTTGAACACATTGAACATCTTTTGTTGTTTGAGGCTTATTGCAAGTACTTATTGATACATATGAAGTTGCGAAAGTCTAAGGTAGTACAAAGGGTGGATGGAGAAATTCTTGGAATTACACTGAATAATAAAAACCCTATTTTTTAGGCGTAAGCGAGATGACAGTGTATTACGGTGCATACATAATAAGGCGTACGTGGGGTGAAAGTGTATTAGGGCGCATACGTACGCGGGCTGGCAGTGTATTAGGGTACGTACATGTTGGTAAATCCATGAAAACGTTGGAAGATGACGATGCAGAGGTTTTATATTCTGAGATCAAGCTCCCAAGAAGGTCTACAGTGCTCAGATACATCAGATCTATTCATTGGTTCAAAAGGTATGTATTATTTCTATGAATAGTTTGATTTTGATGTATGCATGAGAAATGGTTATGGAGATTTGAGGATTCTCCCTAGAAATATTAGTGGATGCATGGGATCTTCTGTGTAAGTTAGATCTACAGAAATACAGTGTTGGTATATTTATCATCGATACTTCTTGTTGAGTCACATATTGTATTCCTTGGCATATGGTTAAGAGTTTTTGTTTTTATATGGTTGAGAGCTTGTATTGGTTCATGTATTGAGAGGCTGAATATAAGAAAGGGTTTGAAGTCTAGATCATGTGAGGGTTATTATACTTATTCATGATTACACACACTTATGGCACATGACTAGAGAGAGATATGTACGAGGATGCATGCACAAGGTATAGATACAATCTGGATGCAGTGATAGGTTATAGATGTATGTGAAATAAGTTACACAGGTTCATAAGTTTTCAGAAGAAAGAAAACCCTAGTTTTCATATACATGTTGTATTTTGTTGATACATGTTCAGTTCAGGTACATATTGATTACAGGGAAATTGTACAGTTTGGTTGTAGGTCAATGATATAGATTGAAACAATTGTACGGTGGTATATCTCATAGTGATAGTGTGACAGTGGTTCCATCATTTTACTTCTACCTCAGGGCAATTGGACGGGGCAAGGATAGGTGGTTGTATCCACCCTCTAGTTGTAGTCAGAGAACATAGGGGGTTGTATATTCCTTATGGTTGTAGCTAGAGAATTGGGGAGTTGGAGATTCCTTTAGGTTGTAGCCTGAGAAACTAGGGGGTTGGAGCCTCCTTCCATTTCACTAGTACATTTGGGTCAAATTCTGATGGCACGTTCGATGCAATTACCACTTTATATTTTTGGGAGAATGAAAAACAAATGACCCCCTCAAACTTCGCTCATGTAGCGAGTCTCACCTAGCCCTCACTAAGCTGCCTGCCCTTCGGATCGCCAGGTTGAGAAAGGAGCAACGCCAGGTAGGTTTCAAAGAGCAAAGAGAGTGGTGGGTATGCCCCAAAAACTACGACTGAACTTGCTTTTCGTCTTTTTCTATTTCTCTACGATAGATGCACTTACGAACGCTCTTGTACCGACCAGAGGGTAGCTAGCGCCTATCTATCTGTGGTCTAAGAGCTCCCGGCCCATAAACAAGACGCCCGGAACTGCACTTCAAACTAAACCCCCGAATGTTCACATGACGTCTCTTTTCTGACGTTTCATATGACATCACTATTGCGACGTTTCATGTGGACACGTGTCATATCGTATTTGACTATCCAAACCCTGAATTTGACGTCGTTCTTTCCACCTCCAAGACATCGCTCTTGCCACCTCCCAGACATCACTCTTTCCACCTCCAAGATGTCTCTCTTTCCACCTCATAGACGTTAATCTTGCCATGTCTTAGAGGTGTCAAGATCGACGTCTTGGAGGTGGAAAGAGAGACGTCTTGAATGTATGGGGCGTGGCAAGAAAGATGTCTTGGAGGTGGCAAGAGCGACATCTTGGAGGTGGAAAGAGAGACGTCTTGGAGGTGTAAAGATAAATGTTAAGAGGTATCAGCTCTGATGTGGTTGCTATGGGAGAAACACTCCAAGACGTCGCAATAGAAACTACGTTATAGGTATTTAAAAATAAATACAATATCAATATTGAGAGGGACAGGTACATTAACCTTTGCTAAGATACTAGCCATATCAATATTTAAATCTATATCATCGGTCTTAGGCAAGGTTGGTTGACGAGGAGGACTAACTTCCATTGGTAAAGGGGTCCTTGTCTAATGAGGTTTAGGATCACTAGGATATGTCTCGGGTGTTTTATCACACGAACTCGCAATTGTTGAGCTAAAGTTCGAAAGCTCAGGTTCAATCATGTGTAACTTAGAGGGAAGACCCCTGTCACCTCACCAACCCTCTTTCACTTCAAGCCATCTTTCCTCCGACTGAAGGGGGTTTCCCTCAATTAAGATTACGAGGACTTAGGGAAAGGAATCTCAATGTGGAGAGTGAAGTCTGAGAAAAATGCGTTTGGGTAGCTTTATACTATTGAAGAAATTACTTAGAGGTCTCGAGATCAATGTCTTTTCATTGGGAATATGGAGTTAATGTAGCTCTTCGATGGAGACAGAGGGAAAAATAAGACTTGAAAGTCTATCATAGGATTATCACCTCATAAGCCTAGGTCAACCTCCTAGAAGAGAAAACCCTAGAGTTTATCCCCTCATAAACATTAGGTGTCGTCCTATCCCTTCAAGAGATACTATCACAAGATCAGGACAACTATGTTTTAAACCCTAGGGGGATAGCCACTTCTAACCCCTAGAACTAAACCCTAGCCAAGAAAATCCTTAAGTGGATAGCTACTCCTAACCATTAAGGTAAACCTTGAATGCTTCAATGAGTTAAGATGGATAAAACAAGGGAAGGGGATGATCACTCTCAATACTTCCTTAGGGTTTCAAGATTGTTCGAGGAGATACTAGTTGCAAGGGTTAATCTTGCAATGGTAAATATGCCAGAATAGAATGAAGTAATCATAGCAAAATAAAGTGGCTTTGTTTCTTATGTCCATCAAATTCTTTGGGATGCACTAAAGGTAGGACATACAACAAATTCAAGTGATCTCTAAGTCTTCTATCATCTTCATTTTGTGGCTAGATATGGTGACATCTTAGTTCCCCATAAAATTCTACAACATGTATTCTCAGAAGGCTATATGCAATTGTTAATCCCTAGACAAAGTTGGGAATATAATTCTATATTGAATTGATCTCATCTTGAACTTGGATATTAGTTTCTTGTGCAAAATATTCTTCTCAAGAAGACTAGAAGTATTGTTATACAAAGAACTAACTTCATTTTGAATTATTTCATTAGTATCATGTAATGAATCAATGGCATTAGGAAGATTGGATTTAGTGTCCTACAATGAAGTAATTTCAATGGGTATTTCATTGTTATACTTCTATAAAGATGTGACTTGCTCATTAAACTAAGTAATAATATCCCACGATATAGTTTTTTCATTATGTAGCTTGGTATTAGTATATTTCAAGGATGAGTCTATGGGTTGGGAACATGAAGTGAAAAGGCCCCCTTAACCTTCAAAAACAATGGCCACCTTAAAAAATTCCCCAAGTCCAAAAAATAAAAAAAGGCATATATTCCAAGACCATGGGAAGTGTTTGATCTAGTAACCATGTATACATCTTCAAGTAAGATAACTTCATCTTCGGAGACAAGGTGGATTGGAATAATTGGGACAAATTGGACATATTGGAATAATTGGCTTGCCTTGGTATATGGTTTTAATGTCTTTCCCTAATAAGTAGTAGTAATAGCTTGATTTTAGTTCAGTCTTAGTTCTTTCTCTTTCTCTATGGGCTTAACACATGTAATGTACACTAATGGAATATGTGTTCTTAGTGTGGAAATGTTTCTAATGGTATATATTCTCGATAATATCTTGGTGAAATCAAGGAGGTGTTTGATATCATGTACAAGTAATACTGAATTTATCCGTTGATGAAGAAATGAGTGGAATTTGTGAATCCACTGTGACTTATGACCTATAGATCACTTACTTGGTGATTCCTATTACTTTGAATCCCATTTCATATCGAGCTCTGATTGGTGAATCCCATTGTTACCAAAAGTTAGAAGATAATATCCATGTATAAGCTCTAAGGTATTATGAATTGGAATGGATTAAGATCCTTGGCCCTTCTTGATGATGAGGTACAAACCCTTCTTGGGGCCAATGAGCCAAAAATCCCAAAAGATAAGAAAATGGAAGGGGAAAAAGTGTGGAAAGTGGTAAGTATGAGCAGAAATGTTATGATGACACTTCAAGGAAACACCCAATAGCAACCCTTTTCCCGAGGGTGACCTACTTGCTAGGAAACCATGCCACCCACCAAGGTGAAACTAGGAAAAATGTATAATTTCCAAGAAAATGTTCCATAATCAAGAAAGGATTCTTTGCAACATGTTCAAATGCTTCAAATATTAAAATGACGCTTACCACGAGACTAGACTGTTACCTCATGAAGCAAGACATGTTGTCATCTTGGAGCCAAGCTGGTGTAGTGGATGTTTCTCTATGTTAAAGTAGAGCGGATCTATGGGTTGTGCTAGGCATCGGACTCTCGGCACTCCATGTTTGCTATGTGTGGGCCTCAAGACATTATCTCCTTAGTTACCCCTATCATGGGCAGGGGTAACGGGGTCCAGCTTCAAAAACATTCTAAATTATCTCACAAGTATGGAATTCCAATTCAAATTTGGAATATGAAGGGGGCCTAGTTCATTAGGGGAAAACATTGATCACCATCTCTAGAAGAATAATCCATTGTTCTTGGAAAACCACAAACCTCCTAAAAATATTATTTCCATATCATTGTTACTTTTAAATTCAATATTAAGTATTTGTTTCACCCAAAGTGTACCCTAATTTTATTTTTTAATTTTTGTAATTAGAATTACATTTTTAGATATAAAGGTTCAATTTACATGTAAATATAAAATATATTCAAAATGATAGTTTACTACATCCAGGCCCATGCAAAAAAATCCAATTTTGTAGGCTCTATAAGATTTTTTTGACATCTCTACTTCTCTATGAAATCTAATTTAGAATTAGTATCATACTTTAAAACAAATATTTTGCACGTGTATCATATCAAATTTTATATATTGCACGTTTAGCCATATTGTATCCAATTTTTTTTTTTTTAATGGTGTATCTGTATCCACCCTCATCTCCATCTCAGTTTCCATATCCTTATAAATTAGATTCCCTTCGAGTCAATGTTTCCATCAACACTAAAAGTACATTTCCTATGAATACCCGGTGGTTTTAATGCCAGTAAAAACCTGAAAAACAATGCTTATGACACATGACTGATGAATCATATTTGGTTCTCTAAAATCCATATTCAATTCCTCTGAAAACTAATGTATCTAAAATCGCCTAGTGAAATTAAAAATCCTTAGCAGGTCAAACCATAAATAAAAAGTTGGAAATAGTGTGGCTTTGACTATTGTTGGGCCCGAGATATGATCATTTTCATGACGATTATTATACATTTTTTCCACATGTACATATGCATTTTTCATCTTTTAAAGGATCTTTTTGAAGAATTTTATGATAAAATGGTATGATCAGTATAAGGTATGTGTAACTCATGTTTAATGATTGAATCAAGTATAATTTATCATGTTTTTATGCTTCCAAGAGTTAATTCACGTTTTTCTGGTGTTAGAGGGAAAAACACACCATTTTCTGGTTCTGGCACTTGATCCGGCACTCGTTCCGGCACTTGTTCTGGCACTCGATCTGACACTCGTTCCAGCACCTAGTATTGCACAAAAATGCAAGGCGAGTTGGCAGTTATGGCATTGGCGGCTAGTGATGGACAAATCGAGCACATGGGTTTCGTTTATCCTTTCCCCCTCCAACTACTAAGCTCCTGGAAACTCGAATTCAGTTGTCCAAAGAAGGCGATTATTGGATTGCTTTGTTTTGTCAGTTAGGGCATCATTTATTGTAATTTGCCGAAATTAGAAGTTGTTCAACCCTCCTAAGCTCGACCACTTGGGTTGTAATCTTATAAATACTGATAGGATTCTCAGTAGATTGTTAGCCAAGTAGAAGAGCAAATGTATTAGAGACAAATTCATTTTTTCTCCATTTTGATATTTTACATTGCCGAAATTGTGCCAAAACTGCATTTTCAAGCTTTAATGGTAGATTCGCCTTGTTAAGCTCGTGGTGTGATTTTAGAGAGTGACCACGACTTGCTGGGGGGGGCACCAGCAGTCTGGTAACTCACTGTGTGTTGTTTATGTATTTCATCATTTAAATTGTTCTTTTATTTTCTGTACATGCATGTTTTATTGTGTTAATTAGCTTGTTGTAATTTAATTGATTTATTGCTCTTTTGTAGGTTAGTGTGATGGATTATGTTAGCATGAATTAGTTTCGTAGATTAGGAATGGATCTGCAAATCCCTAGACTAACCCCATGTGCAAGTTAGAAGTTAGATTATGCTTTCTTTCATAATTTTATAAATAAGCTTAAAACATAATTTTTAATTAGAATAAAATAGAATCTTAACTGGGTTTTCTTTGACAAGGATTATGGATGGATAGATTTCATTTCAATTTTTAGTTATAGTTGTTTCTTACTTCAGTTTTAGATAGATTTCATTTGCTTAGTTGTTGGTTGATGTAATTGTCAATTTACTTTTTAATATCATAGTTTAAATTTCTGTTTTTAATTCATTTCCTTATTATAGTTTGAATAATTATAGTGGACATAGCATAGTTTCCCTTTACGCGATTTCTTTTCATAGATTAAAGTGAAATTAAATTTCTTAGTTAAATAATGATGATCTCGTTATGTTGTTGATGGTTTGCACATGAATATGCAGGGTATTTAACATTATTTCTGTTATGACTAAGTTTTCATTGCATTGTTCAATCCATACCTTTCATTTTGCCATTGAGATTAGTGTCGAGTTTATACCATTGGAATTTTCCTTTGCTGTCAAGTGTCATTGAGATATCATCTGTCACCACCGAAGGCATTCACACAACCACCAACATTATATTTGAGTGTCATAATATTAAAGCTAGTTTCTTGCTTTTGTAGATTAGAAGAGATAGTTTCTTGTTTTCGTAGATTAAGGTAAATCATTTAGTTGTTAGTTCTCCTTGCTTTCAATAGAATAGATTTCCTTTCATGCATTGCATTGAGCATTTAGATTTCCTTTCACGCATTAGAAAGAGTTTTGAATTAGGCATTTAGTCCACTTGCCTCTTAGGCTAGATAGTTGTTCAATGAGAAGTATTTGCTTACTTGTCCATTTTCTTTAGTAGGATAGATAGTCATCTTTGATTACTTGTCTTTTTCTTTAATAGATTAGTTAGGTGTCCTTGCTTACTTGTCTATTTGTTTTAATAGGTTAGATAGGTGCTTTTACTTACTTGCTTATTTAATTACTTTCATAGGGTAGTTTCTCATTGAATGTAGGTTGGCAAGTTAAAATAGTTTGCTTATTGATATGCTTAGATAGTTGCTTATTGCTTATTGTTGAACTAGTTTGCTTTACATAGGGTTTTTACTTGCTTTATTAGGAACTATCCATCGATCCTTGGCCAAAAGATACTTAGGTTACCTAGTTTCCAATTTCTTAGTATGGTTTGCTTATTCGATAGTTTTTCTTAAATAGATCAACCTTAGATAGCTACCTTCATTAGTTAGACCATACTCCTACCATCCTTCTCCCTTTGGCATATATTTTGCTACAAATCTAAGTGTACTTACCCCGGGTTGATAATTTAAATTGAGGGTATTTTAGTGTCTTTTTTAGTACATATAAATCACCTAATATTTTGGCATCGTTGTCGAGGAGTTGTCTTAAGGTAAGAAGTAGTTAGAAAATAGATCATTCCTAGACCTTAGCATTAGATTGGTGGTGGGGGAACTTTAAGACGAGAGGTAAGAACCTGCGCATCTGCTATAGCATGTTCCCCCAAACCCAATGGTAGTTTTTATTTTTGTTTTTGTTTACTTTCATGAATAGGCTTAGAGACCCAAAAGGTAGATATGTTAAATCTAAATCAGACCTTACAACCAAGGTTCCTTCCAACCTTTTTGGGGGGAGGAAAATTCCACTCATAAGATCCGTAGACCAATACTGAAAAATAGGAGCTAGCTCAACCCAAAGAGATAAAGCAGTCTCTAAAAGAGACTAAAACAGGGAGCACTATAGAACACAAAATTGAAGCACCAGTAGTATTGGGACAGGAGGCAAGACCACTCGAGCCTTCCATAGAACCAAACAATACAACATTTTCTTTTACACCACCATCAGGAGATCCTAACTTTTTGGACATCATCTTTGTGTAAACCAAGTTTTATCAAATGGAAAGATGAACTCAGAAGCAACCATTATCTTGAGGGAACTTTCTCAAATCCTAGTAGCAGCCAGGATTTCTTCTTTTCAAGAAGAACATATTTTGGCAGCAGCCAAGAACTTGTCTACCTCTCCAGAAATATTAGAAGAGTCAAGGTCCTATGAGCTACAAAATGATTTTCCTTGCCAAAATGCAAAGGAAGATGAAAAATTATGGACTACATCCAATGGAGAGTAATCATTAAGACCTAAGATTGAGGAGTTCTCAACATCCATCTCAGCAGATCCTTTATGTACTTCAGAAATAAATCATCGAGAAGAAGAGGATCTGCATAGCATGATGAAGGAGAGCATAGAAATTATTGTTGATAAACATTAAGATTACATTGAAATTTGGTTTCAAGAGGTCACCAGGCCACAATACTATTCTCTTCTTCAACACCTTCTGATGCCAAAACAAGTAGGTTGGTTGGTTCTTCATATCCAGGTAATAATTGCGGTAAATTTTTCATATATGGATATGAGTATGTTTCTTATCTTGCTCCGCACATGGTTACATTGGAAGAACTCTTGCACTTGAATAAATATTTTCCCTTTCTTTTCAAGTAGGGTAGGATAGTAAATAAAATCTGCATATTGTTAGTTTAGTTTAGAGTCTAATGCAGCCTCATTTTACATTTTTTTTTTTTTAAGAACTATGAGATACATGTTCCTATGAGTTGATCTCATTGATCTCATTAGTTTATTACATTTTAGAGTGTGTTTTTTGTAAATATTTTTAGAGATCTTTGTAGGTATTTATTTCACCAGGAGTAGACAATTTCAAGGAGATATAAAAGAAGAATTTTTCTTCAAAACATTGTTATACTTGAACCTTGTTGTCTGCTAAGCATCAAATGAATAATGAATTGCTATAATTAGCCATATTTTTGCAAAGACTTCCATCTTCTTTTTCTCAAGGCATATTAAACAACAGCTTCTCTTGAAACTCTTCACTGTTGTATAAGGAAGTGATACCATAACTATCAAACCTAGAGGTCTCTCGTACAGTTTTTCCAAGAAAACTGAGTAAGTGAGTAAAGTGTCTTTATCAAAGAGTAACAAGGAGGTCTGATTAGCGGTTAGTCATGGAAAAATCACAATAACTTACAAAAGAAGAACGTAAGTTGAGGCTAGAGATACCTTTCTATTATTTCTCAATGGTACCATCCACTACACACTAAATATCTTGATTATATAATATCTTTAGATAGGCCACGTCTGCTTAAGTACCCCTTAAATCGGGACAATCCCTAAGTAATATAATGGAAAGTCATCCTCTAACATAAATACCATTCCAATTGAAACAAAAAAGAGAAAGAAAATGTTATTTTTAGAGTTGTTCCCCCATCTTATTGCATAGGAAATCTTATACTAAAATCTTAAAGGATGGAGGGCCATTCTCTGAGGGTTTAAGAGGCTAACCCGTCGGGATAATGAACAAGTCTATTGGCAGTGGGTACTGGCCTGTGGTATGACTAGGTAAACCCGTTGGAGTATTGAACAGGCCTACTGGCAGCAGGGCATTCTACCTAGCAAGGATGGTAATCTACCAAAAATAAATAATAAATTTAAACTTGTCATGATGTACAACATTACTTGCAGACAAAGCCGACATGAAGTATGTTTGGTTAAGCTAAGGTTAATGAACTTCATAAACTTGTCATTGGGAACTAACTCTGAGACTATATTGAAACTCTCTTTCCTACCTCTTCTTATCTATATATAGGATCTCTTATCCTATAGGTGGGGCCATCTTTTGACCATCTTGTCAGAACAATCTGTAAAATTTTATCTTTACACTTGACATACTGTAAATCTTCGGCTATGGGGAGAATTGATTGGTTTCCTATATTTTTTATTGTGAGGTGTCATAATACTTAGGTGTGGGGGAGGGGTTCATGAGTTGACAAATGATCATTGCCTAGAGAAGTACAACTTTGTAAAAATTCATGTATTGTTTTCATGATGTAGGTTATTACATCAGCAGTCATTTTATTTTTGAAGTGCTAAACTCTTGTGTGCTATAAATTGTTGTATATGTCCTTAACATACTACTCCGTTGGTTTATTTTTGTTACAGGTTGTTCATTGTAGGTTTGACATTACATGTTCTATGCAAGTGGATTGTGTGAGAATGATGGAAAAGAAAATAATAATGGAACACTCTTATATTGCCTCTGCTCCTATTAATTGTGTTTGTGGTCTCTGAGGAATCAATTGCCTCAACCACAAAGCTCCCAAGAGTTGGAGACCATTGGTTTAAACACCACTAGTTGTCAAGAGCAAGCTATAACAGGGTTTTCAAAACCAAATTTTAGAACATCTCTAGAACCAAGGGATACTCTAAGGAGTGGATAAAAGAGGAGCTAATCAACCCTCTCATAGTCATCACCAGGTAGATACTCTGTCTTTAAATCCTGTCACTTTCAATCATTAGCTCACTTTCAGTTCAATACGCCATTGAATTTCCCATTTTACGTCTTAAAAAGTCTCAAGAGGATGTCTTCCCAAGTAAGGAAGGTTGTAACCAATCCCCAAGAAGCCTATTGCTAATTAATGGCACGACGTACCATATCTTTGGTCTGGGGGGAGTTTCCTGAGCATATGAAAAGAGGGTCAGCTATTTGAATTGTTACATATTGATGAAAGGCATTAACAATTATCCTGTTCACCATGCCTACCAATACAAACCAAGGATTGTTTTAGTATTTGTTATTCTATCAGTCACCCGTGATTAAGTTTACTCTTTCATGTCATTGATAAGGGTTATTAGGTCAAATTGTTACATTTTTAAAATAAAATTATCAAATAAAATTTGACATATCTTGGCTGTAAAATTGTCATTAGTATGTCTACGTTTCATTATTACTCCCTCCACTCACCCATGGTCATAATTTTTCATCATGATCATGTCATCATTCCTTGTCATAAATTTTCCAATGATTATCTTGGTCAAAGTTCTACTTCAAAATTGGTTTCTGAATTAAGCAAGATGAATTAGACAAACGTGAAAGATTTTTTTATCAATAATAGACGAAGAAACAAAAACCTCCTTCATTTTATGCACAGGTGTTATCATTTGAGATAAATCTCCCAAATACAATCTCTATAGGAGGGTTTCTGCACATTTGGACAACTTGACTTCAAGACAGTTTTTCAGAGGTTTGGAGAAGGTATTTGAAGTGCTTGATGGTTCCATTGTGTATAATACATCATAAAATTTCCACCCATACCACTTTCATCCCAAATATCATCTGGGAAAGCCTCCAAAATCCCTATCAAAGACCATGTTGTGCTTCTGCAAGTTTTGAGTAACCAACTTCAAGCTGGGATTATGAACAAATGGGAAAGTAATTTTGAAGCATGGAGAATTTTTTGGTTCATAACATACCAAAATACAATAACCTCTCTTATTTTGTGAATATACTTTATGGTTTTGGATATATTCTATCATATTTGAGGCCTATGCCTTCAGAAAATAAAATACTTTGTTTTTCCTATTTTAGTCATATTTGCTTTTTGTGTTTTCCTAACAAATGAAAGTGAAGTTTTGAAAACCAAGAGACGTTTTTATCAAGGACAAATTAAAAAATAATAACCTCTCTCAGTTTTTAAATATATGTTATGGTTTTGGATATATTCAATTATCTTAGAGGCCTAGTTTTTTAGAAAATAGAACACTCTGTTTTTCCTGTTTTAGACATATTTTTGTTTCGTGTTTTTCTAATAATGGAAAGTGAATTTTTGAAAACCAAGAGAGGTTTTTGTCAAGGAAATATTCAAAAACAAAACATTCTTTCATTTGTTACATAGGTTTTACTATCTTGTACTTACAGGTGTCACTTTGATACCTATTTTTCACAAGTTCACCATGCCAAAAATTGTTGCGCTTATGGGAAATCACTTTTGGAACTAATTTTGCAGAGGTAAAATTGTTGTTTTGCATGGTTTAAAGGATCAAGGTTATAATATACATCTCAAGGCTTCCTCACATGTCATCAGTAGCCTCCAAAAACTCCAAAACCTCCATTTCAAACTTAGAGAGCATGAAACACTAAGTTGTCATTTACGCCACAATAACGTTTTTCTACAAGCCAAGATGAATTCTCTACAGCATTAGGTTGATGATATTTCTGCCACCAATAACAGTCCCTGGATGCAATTGAAACACCACAAAAATCCAAAGTCAAAATCCCCCGGGCAAGAGGGAGAAGCTTCTAAAGCTAATCCACCCCTTCCTTCGCAAGTTAGTCATAAAGAGATTTCTTTTTGTGTTATTATATGGTTATTATACATTTTTGCCATGTGTACATATGCGTTTTTTAACTTTTAAAGGATCTTTTTGACGAATTTTATGATAAAATGGTATGATCGGCATAAGGTATGTGTAACTCATGTTTAATGATTTATTCAAGTATAATTTATCATGTTTTTATGCTTCCAAGAGTTAATTCACGTTTTTCTAGTGTTAGAGGGAAAAAACGCACCATTTTCTAGTTTCGTCACTTGATCTGGCACTCGTTTCGGCACTTGTTCTGGCACTCGATCCGACACTCGTTCCAGCATGCAGTATTGCACAAAAACGCAAGGCGAGTTGGCAATTATGGCATTGGCATCCAGTGATGGACAAATCAAGCACATGGATTTTGTTTATCCTTTCCCCCTCTAGCTACGAAGCTCTTGAAAACTCGAGTTCAGTTGTCCAAAGAAGGCGATTATTGACTTGCTTTGTTTTGTCAGTTAGGGCATCATTTATTGTAATTTGTCGAAATTAGAAATGGTTCGACCCTACTGAGGTTGACCACTTGGGTTGTAAGCTTATAAATACTGATAGGATGCTCAGTAGATTGTTAACCAAGTAGAAGAGCCAGTGTATTAGAGACAAATTCATTTTTTCTCCATTTTGATATTTTACATTGCCGAAATTGTGCCAAAACTGTGTTTTCAAGCTTTAGTTGTGGATTCTCCTTGTTAATCTCGTGGTGTTCTTTTAGAGAGTGACCACGACTTGATAGCGGGCCCACCAGCAGTTTGGTAACTCTCTGTGTGTTGTTTATGTATTTCATCATTTAAATTGTTCTTTTATTTTCTGTACATGCATGTTTTATTGTGTTAATTAGCTTGTTGTAATTTAATTGTTTTATTGATCTTTTGCAGGCTAGTGTGATGGATTATGTTAGCATGAATTATTTTCATAGATTAGGAATGGATCTACATATCCCTAGACTAATCTCGTGTGCAAGTTAGAAGTTAGATTATGATTTCTTTCATAATTTTATAAATAAGCTTAAAACATAATTTTTAATTAGAATAAAATAGAATCGTATCTGGGTTTTCTTTGACAGGAATTTTGATGGATGGATAGATTTCATTTCAATTTTTAGTTATAGTTGTTTCTTACTTCAGTTTTAGATAGATTTCATTTGCTTAGTTGTTGGTTGATGTAATTGTCAATTTACTTTTTAATATCATAGTTTAAATTTTTGTTTTTAATTCATTTCCTTATCATAGTTTGAATAATTAAAGTAGACATAGCATAGTTTCCCTTTACGCAATTTCTTTTCATAGATTAAAGCGCAATTCAATTTCTTAGTTAAATAATGATGATCTCGTTATGTTGTTGATGGTTTGCACATGAATATGCAGGGTATTTAACATTATTTTTGTTATGACTAAGTTTTCATTGGATTGTTTAATCCATACCTTTCATTTTTCCATTGAGATTAGTGTCGAGTTTATACCGTTGGAATTGTCCTTTGTTGTCAAGTGTCATTGAGATATCATATGTCACCACTGAAGGCATTCACACAACCACCAGCATTATATTTGAGTGTCATAAGATTAAAGCTAGTTTCTTGCTTTTGTAGATTAGAAGAGATAGTTTCTTGTTTTCATAGATTAAGGTAAAGCATTTAGTTGTTAGTTCTCCTTGCTTTCAATAGAATAGATTTCCTTTCATGCATTGCATTGAGCATTTAGATTTCCTTTCATGCATTGCATTGAGCATTTAGATTTCCTTTCACGCATTAGAAAGAGTTTTGAATTAGGCATTTAGTCCACTTGCCTCTTAGGATAGATAGTTGTTCAATGAGAAGTCTTTGCTTACTTGTCCATTTGCTTTAGTAGGATAGATAGTCGTCTTTGCTTACTTGTCTTTTGCTTTAATAGATTAGTTAGGTGTCCTTGCTTACTAGTCTAATTGCTTTAATAAGTTAGATAGGTGCTTTTGCTTACTTTCTTATTTAATTTCTTTTATAGGTTAGTTGCTCATTGAATGTAGGTTGGCAAGTTAAAATAGTTTGCTTTCGTCATTTGCTTATTGATATACTTAGATAGTTGCTTATTGCTTATTGTTGAACTAGTTTTATTTACATAGGGTTCTTACTTTCTTTCTTAGGAACTATCCATCGATCCTTGGTCAAAAGATACTTAGGTTACCTAGTTTCCAATTGCTTAGTAGGGTTTAGTTATGTGATAATTTTTCTTAAATAGATCAACCTTAGATAGCTACCTTCATTAGTTAGACCATACTCCTACCAACCTTCTACCTTTGGCATATCTTTTGCTACAACTCTAAGTTTACTTACCCAGGGTTGACAATTTAAATTGAGGGTATTTTAGTGTCTTTTTTATTACATATAAATCACCTAATACCTATAAAAGTACATTGCAACATCTGATGAAATTAAAATCTCTCAGCTCCCCTACTCTTTTTACTATGCTAACTACATCATCCCATAACCCTAGGCCTATTATATTGTTGTACAGAATTTACATGTCACTACAAAATACAATAGACCCTTGGTTATGCGAAAACACAGAATTTGTCACTGATGTCAGATATACAAACCAAAAAACAACCAAATGGAGACACAATAAAGGCCATCACTGAGGTGCCAATGGTGTCTCAGGTGATGATTCCATTTGTATTGTTTGTGGGGATATGGATGATGCTTCCATTGGTTCTCGATTCTCCCTAGGTAGTGCCTCATTCATTCAGCACAGTGCACTTCAATGGCTCCATCTTCAAGAAAGTGATATCCATTGCCACCATTGTTGCCAGATTCTGAAAAATCTCCTTTCACTGTCTTTTGACTTCATCATCTCCTCACAGATTCTCCCAAGAGATAGATTCATGTTAGATTAGAGGTAAAATAACTGATACATAGGTTGTTTTCAGAGCCATGAATTGAAATAGCTCCATACAAGTAATGAAAGCAACGGAAAGAAAAAAAAAATTGCATTAATTGAAGAGGTTATTCACTCTTCCTGAAGTGTACATCAGAATATAAAGCTTCCTAAGTGAGTTTTGGCCTTATATTTATTATTCTATGTGATACACACACATAATTTTTTAAAAGGAAAATGCACATACCTAAGTGACCACTACACCCAATTCCCCTCTTAATTGTCACAAAGTCCAACACAACATTGATCCCACCCAAAAACTACACAAAAATAGCATGGTGAGTCTTCCTCTATTTGATCTTGCTAAGCCGAGAGAATTTTCTTGTACTTTTCATGCGTACCCTACACCCATGCCATGTACATGCTTCCCTCTGTGTGCCATGTAACTGTCCTCATCACCCTGCACTTATGTCCTGCAACTATACCTTACCTGTACATGATACCTTTAATGTGCCATGTGCATGTCCACAACAGCCTGAACATCTATTATTGTACCCTGCACATCTGAAAGAGATCAAACGTCCAATAATCAACAATTTTAACTGGAATGTAGTGCAGATCTAGAGGTTCAACACAAATGGAAAAGGAAAACATGGTGGAAGCAAATTTTCACTCTGGTAAAAATGTGGCATAAGAGATCCCAAAGATGGAACTATTGCAAAATATGCCATGTTGAATGAGGACTCCCTGGAGACAATCAGTAACCACTAGTGGTGTCACCCACAACCCTATAGATAGCGCTAGTGGTAGCACCTCGTGAAGGCAACTTCAACACCTCAGTAATGGTATTGTTTCGTGTCTCCTTTTGGTTGTTTTTTGGGTTGTCTTTTTTACATTAATGAAGAAGATCATGGGTTTTGGTGGGACCAGGAGTCCAAAGTTTTTCATAATGGACATAAATCTTGAGAGTACTTAAAGAAATGTAGTACAACTCAGGTTATAGGAACAAATATAGTTAAAATACAGATAATAGTTTGCATTGTCAAAGCAGAATGGGACCTGAGAGCCCTTAACTTTCAGAATTCGCTATATTATTTTCATAGGCAAAGGCCCACTATCATATAAATTCCCCTTTTTCCAACCAAAAAACTCTCAAATCTTTTTAAAATTCAAGGGAATCCATCATTATTTTGGTTTTATGAATACTCCCATTGTCCCATATTCCCCTGTATGTAACAAACCTCCCGTTCGTCACGACGACGATCCTCATCTAACAAGTGCAATTTTTTTTTGTTTTTAAAAGTGTGTGCACGTGTACAAGGGAAACAAACACATTCGACTCTGCATCGCCACCCAACGACGAACAAGACGCAAACCACGACGAACACAACAAGACGACATAAGATGCGCCACAAGTAATTGCATGCATTAAACGACAATCAATCGACTATAAATAAGACTGACTACCCATGCATCCTACCCTGCAGTGGTTAGGACCTCCAAGACACATAAGCAACACTCAAGCCCAGGTTCCCATCGATTTTAACCATTTAAGGTCTCAAGGCTGGCGACTATTCTGAGGAACATGGAGGTGTCTACGTCCCACCCGACACAAGAAGACCAAGCACAAAAAAGTTTACAACCCAGTACAACATTAGCTAAACAAGGGGCTACAATCTATAAGTGTCTTAAGGCCATTCCAATGCGCAACTTTAGATCATAGATCCTTATCAAGGTACTCTCTAAAACAACATTCAAAGTACCTTGTTGTACAAGTCTGAACTTCGACTGGTTTAACATTTAACAAGGAAATTAGTCATTAATTATAATCATACATATAATGAATAGTTATAATTGTCAGTTAGCACAATAATTAACAATTAATCCTTAATTATAGATCAATAATTATCGAAATATCCTAAAATCATTTGACACAAACATTGTAAAATTTACATCAACATTCATTTAATGATCTAAACTTATAATTCGATAGACAATAATTAGGAACCAATAATTGTAATCAACAATGCAATGATCATAAATCCATAATTAATGCAATATTCAAAAATCTTTTATCACAACATAATAAATTAACATTAACCTTAACTCAATGAACTAAATTTATAAATTGGTAGCTAGTAATTGTGAACCAATAAATAACGCAACATCTCCACGATTATATATCCATAACTGATGTTATTTCCTAAAATCAATTAACGCAAACATTATAAATAATCATTAACATTAACTTAAACGATGACAATAATAAAGAAGATCTTAAGAAGTACTTTTATCTCCAAAATAACAATTGTTACAAGACCATTCTCCTTCAATTAGATTATATAAAGTATCAAGATTCTATGGAAAGAAAATAGAACTATTCCATTTTAACAATAGAAGACAAGACAACTTTATATAACCACCTTTACCCCTTTTAAAACTTGTCTTTAATCAAACGAGAACCATTATTATAATTAACTCTAGATTTCTCAACTATACACTCTTTAGGGTAAATAACCGTCCATAAACACGATCCAATTCACTAATATAGTATTATCCATATTAGATAGGTCATTACTGACACTAAGTACTAGTCTAAATTAATCCATAAGATAAGTACAACACAATGTGCACATCTATCTTGAAATAAAGCAACTCCTAAGGGTCTATCTTATCACTAATTGAAGTTGAATTATATAATGTTCTTGAGAAGTTTTTGTTGTCATTAAGATGTTAATGTTTATATACCAAAATGAGCTAAACCAATTACTTACATAATTTAACAAAACAACTATATATCCATTGAAATTTTAGTTGGTATGGAGATAATTGTAATTTAAGACAACTAAATACAGGTTAACGCTCACTGACAAGATGAATAACATCATATAAAACAAGATCCACACGAGCTTCAAGAAACATAATAGTGGAACACCATCTTTATGAAAATTTACATGCCGAAACAACAACAACATCTAAAAGCTGATCGTTTAAGCAGTGGAAGAGGGTTACCCGATCAGAAACGTAGTCAAGATGTAAAGGGAGGTAATAGGATTCCGGATCAGGATGTTGGACATCAAAATGTGCAGTCACTTTTTCGTTTGACACGGAAAATACCTCATGTACAGCAAGATCAAGACACGTAATATAAAAACACCCACTATCATATTAAAAACGCCCATTGTCATATATAATATGCCCACAGTGATATAAAACGCCCCCATTCATATAAAAACGCCCACTGCAATATAAAAATGCCCCTGTAATATATAATACACCCACAGTGATATAAAACGCCCCCATTAATATTAAAAACACCCCTGTAATATATAATACACCCACAGTGATATAAAACGCCCCATTCATATAAAAACGCCCACTGCAATATAAAAATGCCCCTGTAATATACAATATGCCCACAATGATATAAAACCCCCCCATTAATATAAAAAAGCACCCACTGCAATATAAAAACGCCCCTGTAATATATAATATTCCCACAGTGATATAAAACGCCCCCATTAATAAAAAAAATGCCCACTGCAATATAAAAACGTCCCTGTAATATATAATATGCCCACAGTGATATAAAATGCCCCCATTAATATAAAAACACCCACTGCAATATAAAAACGCCCCTGTAATATATAATATGCCCACATTGATATAAAACGCCGCCATTAATAAAAAAAAGGCCCACTGCAATATAAAAACGCCCCTGTAATATATAGTATGCCCACAGTGATATAAAACACCCCCATTAATAAATAAAACGCCCACTGCAAGATAAAAATGCACACTGTAATACATAAATGCCCACAATGATACCAACACAGTCATAAACACAGGAAATGGTAGGTGAAACGCAGGATTAAGTGCTCGAAATTCTTGTGGGTCTCCTCCACAAAAT
>JASDQU010816070.1:0-17950 GCA_032191745.1 Picea mariana
CTGTGAATCCTTACCGTCGATTCTCCTTCTTGAAATTTCTTGGAAATGACTAAGTGTCTCTTCTCCAAACTTGCTTTCTAAGCCTGCGCCTACAACCTCTGCTTGACCCTTCCTCGATCAAGCCTTTTGTGTTCTCTCTCAACAATATTACGAAGGTGCTAACCCTCCTGAGCTTTTCCACTCTGATTATTTCAGATGGATTCGTGCATACTCCTCGCGCTCGACGTTCAACGACTTCTCAAATGTTGAATCCTTCTGACTCTGGGCACCTTCTGCTGCAGCAGTCTTAGAATTCCTTCTCTCAGATTCACAACTGAGACTCCTTCCCTAGCCTGCGCACTCCTTGTACGGATTTGACAACCCAAATCCGCTTCTGGGTGATTGGGAGACAAAAGTTAAACCACTGAGCCTTCATCAACGCACTCCATGCGTATGAATTCAACCTCACACCTTGCAAGAATCTCCTAGCTCAAATAAAGAAACAATTGAAACTCACTCTATTTCTCTCTCAGACTTCAGCTTGAAACATGAAATCACATATACAACATATATAAAGAAAATGCATGCAAGAAACAAACATTCCTGAACATGACATCAATACACAGAGAAACAACACAACCATGTGCTTGAATCAAATCTTCTTTCTATTAATTCAACTGTCTGTACATGGGTGTTCTATACAGCTCTCTGCTTGCGCTCTCTTCTGAGTGCTTCCAATCTATTACGATGATACAATGAGGGTGTCTATATCCGTTTTCCCTCCTTCCATCTAAACTGTCTAATCTAGAAATGAATCCTACTTACTTGCATTAACTAGATTAAATGCCTCCTTATCTACTTCAGACAAGAGCGTATGGCTCGAGGTCTGATACAATATACAAAAGGTGCTTTTTCATAAATGCATCATTTATACATTGGTGCATTCTCTTGAATGGAAATTCAAAAGTTTCAGCTGGCCTTGTCCAGCTGTCCGTTGCTTTCCATGCTGGCTCGCTTGTCTTGGGCTGGCGATGCTTCTGCATCATACTCATCGGCTTGAAAACTTTCATGGGCTCCTGTCCATGAGCTCCTACACGGTCTGTCCATGCTTTTGAATCTCTGCTTCAGTCTCCCAGCTGGCATCTTCCAGTGGGTGATTCTTCCATTTGACCAGATACTCGAAGTATTGCTTGTGTCTAGTTTTCTTACCCACTCGCTTGTCCAGTATGCACTCCATCTGTGGCTTTTCTACAATCGGCATCTGTTTCTGCCACTAGAGTTCATCACTTCCAGCTCCTACTTCCTCGGCCTTATATGGGTATAAGTCTGAGACATTGAATGTCGGAGATATTCCGATGTCATCCGACAATTCAATCTCATAAGCATTTTCCCCCAATTTCTTTAGGACTCTACATGGCCCAATCTTCTTCATTTTCAGCTTGTTGTATGTTCCCCTTGGGAACCTTTCCTTCCTCAGATGTGCCAGAACCAGATCACCAACTTCGAACTGAAGTTGTCTCCGATGCTGGTCGGCTCTGCACTTGTACTCCTGGTTTGATTCCAGCAATCGCTCCTTCACCCTGCTGTGAAGTTCTTCCATCGCCTCTGCAAATTCTTCAGCGCTTGCACTCTTTGTCACTATTTGCTTTGAATCTCTCAGTTCAGATACTCCTCTTGGATGCCTGCCATATACAATCTCAAATGGACTTTTGCCTGTGCTCTTGTTCGTTGTACGCAAACTCCGCCTGTGGCAACACATTGTCCTAGCTGTTGTGGTGTTCTGTCACCAAGCTTCTTAATAAATCTCCCAGGCTTCTATATACCACCTCTGTTTGCCCATCCGTCTGAGGATGATAGGCATAACTAAACATTAAGTTAGTTCCCATCTTCTTCCATATTTTCCTCCAGAAATGACCAATGAATTTCGTATCCCTGTCCGATACTATGCTTCTGGGTAAACCATGAAGTCTAATGATCTCCTTGAAGAACAGATTGGCGATATGAGTCGCATCGCTGGTCTTATGGCATGGAATAAAATGTGCCATCTTTGAAAACCTGTCGACCACCACAAAGATTGAATCATGTCCTCTCTGCGTCCTTGGCAAACCTAGTACGAAATCCATGCTGATTTCATCCCACGGCCTCTCTGGTATGGGTAAGGATTGATAGAATCCCGCATTCTGCTTTCGGCCCTTTGAATGCTGGCAAATTCTACATCTATCAACAAACTTCTTGACATCTGCTCACATGCCTGGCCAAAAGTATGCTTCGCTCAACTTCGCGAAGGTTTTGTCATGGACAAAATGTCCTGCCAATCCACCACTGTGTTTCTCCTTCAATAAGTTCTCCCTCATGGAGCAATTTGGAATACAAGGCTGATTGCCTCTGAACAACAATCCATTTTGGATCATGTAGTCCATCCATGGGCTTCTGTCTCTGAGAACTGGATTCTCAGCTGCCTCATATGCCTCTGCAAAATCTGCATCACCTGCATACATGTCCTTCAAATTTTCAAAACCCAATGTTTTGACTCGAAATTCCTGCAGCAGCAAACATTTCCTGCTCAAAGCATCATCCACTTTGTTAGCAGTTCCTGAAATGTGCTTAATTACAAACGTAAAATTCTGCATATACTCTACCCATTTAGCATGTTTCTGATTCAACTTCTCCTGTTGACTCACAAACTGCAATGCATGATTATCACTATACAAAACAAATTCTTTTGGGATCAAGTAATGCCTCCACTTCTTCAGCGCCTATATAATAGCATAGAATTATTTATCATACGTGGAGTATTTCAGCTTTGCCTCATCCAACTTCTCACTGAAATATGCAACTGGTCTGTCTTCCTGACTCAAGACCGCTCCTATGGCATATCCGCTTGCATCACACTTCACCTGAAATGTCTTTTTAAAATCCGGCAATACCAACACTGGTCGTTCCGTTATCTTCTGCTTCAATAGATTGAAGCTCTTCTCAGCCTCTACTGTCCAATGAAAAGACTTATGTCGCTTCTTCACTGTGTCCATCATCGCTGCGCTAATTCCACTGAAATTCTTGATGAATTTTCGGTAGAAAATAGCTAAACCGTGGAAACTCCTCACCTCGAAAATGTTTCTCGGTGATGGCCAATTCTTAATTACTTCCACTTTGCTCGGATCCATCTTCAATTCATTTGCCGAAATAACAAAACCCAAATAAATGAGTTCCATCTTCATAAATGAAGATTTCTTCATATTAATCAACAGCTTCTCCTGCTGTAGTTTCCTCATCACAATGGCCAAATGTTTCAAATGTTCAGCCTTTGTCTTACTGAAGATCAGTATATCGTCCAGATATACGATTACAAATTTCCCGATGAATTCCCTCAGGAATTCATTCATTAATCTCATGAATGTACTCGGTGCATTCGTCAAGCCAAACGGCATGACTAGCCATTCATACAAACCTTCGTTTGTCTTGAATGTTGTTTTCCATTCATCGCCTTCTCTCATGTGAATCTGGTGATATTCGCTCTTCAGATCAATCTTCGAAAAATAATTTGCCCCACTCAGGCAATCCATCAGATCATCCATTCTTGGTAGTGGAAATTTGTACCTGATGGTAATTTTGTTGATCGCTCTTGAGTCGGTGCACATTCTCCAACCTCCATCTTTATTCGGACTAAGCACTGTTGGAACGACACATAGACTCAAGCTTTCCCGGACTAATCCTTTGTCCAATAACTCCTGGACCTGCCTCTTGACCTCCTCATTTTCCTGTGGCGTCAACCTGTACGCAGCCTTGTTCGACAAACTAGCTCCTGGTATGACGTCTATATGATGACTCACACTCCTCATCGGTGGCAACGAATGAGGTAATTCGTCTACCACTATATCAGCGAACTCTTCCAGCAGTTTCTGAATTTCTTCCGGCAAATCATCCACTCTTGTGCTGGTCAAGACGACTTTCAGTTTCCTGACCACAAAGAATTGTGGATCTTCCTTCTTCTTCACTTCTGCCAGAAGTTCCTTCCCACTCATGAGAAGTACAATATTCCTCGGTTCTGGTTTTACTTCCTTTTCTTTAATTGGAAGTAGCATGTGTGTTCTTCCATTCTTCTCCAAAGTATACGTATTCATTTTCCCATCATGAACCACGTTCCTGTCATATTGCCATGGTCTGCCTAGCAATAAATGACATACATCCATAGAGAGAACATCACAGAGTATTTTATCATTGTATCCTCCTATCTTGATGTCAACTAAGCACTGTTTAGTGACACTCACCTGATGTCCCTTCTGTAGCCATGAGACTTTATATGGACTCGGGTGATCAATTGTCTCCAGCTCTAATTTCTCCACCATCTCGGTTGAAACGAGATTGTCTGTGCTTCCACTGTCCACAATAACCTTGCATTTCCTGTCTTTGGTCTTGCATGTGGTTCTGAACAGTCTATTTCTTTGAGCTGTGTCCTCTACCTCCTTCTCGGGTGTTAAGAGAACCTTACGCATCATCAACGACCTTCCGTCTTCTGCGTCTTCAGCTTCAACATTTCACCTCTGTGCCTCGGCGATGTGAGCTTCTCCTCCATCCTTTTTCCTATCTGGACAGTCAACTTCTTTGTGCCCATTCTTCCCACATGTGTAGCATGTGATGACTCCACCTTTGCCTCTTCCTCTACCTCGAGTAGGAGGAAAAGTATTGGCGTCTACATAATCTCCTCTCTGCTCATTATGCTGTCCTCTCTGCTCAGCATATTGATGTCCTCGCTGTGAGGTTCCTCCTCTTTCAACCTTACCCTGAGGTCTCTTCCATTCCTCCTTGGGCTTCCGGTGTTTATCCTGGGCATTTGCCTTGCTTCTGGGCTGACTTTTGCCTCACCCTCACTGTCCTTGTTTACGTCTCAGCTTCTCTTCTGCCTTTAAGGCCATCTGATAAGCATCCTCCACCGTTCAGATGGTTTCCATTCTCAATTCATTCTGAATGTCATGTCTCAGACCATTCAGATATCTAGCAACCTTTTCATCATCGTTCTCCCGATGACCTGCTCTGATGTTGAGCTTGTAAAATTCCTCAGTGTATTCCTTCACTGTCATTAGCTTCTGTCTCAGGTTCTGCATTCTCCTAAACAGATTAATTTGGTAGTCCCTTGGAATGAACTTTGCCTTCATCTTCGTGATCATTCGATCCCAGCTTTTAATTTTATGCTTACCTTTGCAGCGTCTATCATCTTGTAGCTCATCCCACCATAATGCTGCATGTCCCTTCAATTTCGTGACAGCATGCCTAACCTTTTTTTCCTCTTCGATATCCTCATAATCGAAGTAAGTGTCAAGAGCTCTAATCCAATCTAACAGCTCTTCTGCATCCAGACTTCCTTCATAAGTTGGAATGTCCATTTTTTTCTTTGAACTCATCCGGGCGATAGCTTTAATCAATCGCTCGTTGGCTGCATCTTCGGCTGCAACTTCTCCTTGTGGTTCAGCTTCAACTTCGCCTTCGGAGTCACTCATATCTCTAGCATTGGCTGTGCGTCTCTGCGCTCCTTCCATATCTTCCATTCTGGCACAAAGATTTCGTAATTCCCTCTCCATCTCTACATTCTGTCCTTGGCTACTTCTTTCTCTGGACATTTCTCTTTCCCTGGACAGTTCCCTTTCCCCCTCTGGATTGGGTGATTTTCTACCTCTTCTCGGTGGCATGGTGAAATTTTCTCTTCTCCTCCGTTATAGAAAACAGAGATATTTTCTCGCTCTGATACCACTTGACGCAAACGGCCACCCAGGACACGTCCACTATCACCAGGACCTTCTCTTTCCTTAGCCCGAAGAGCTGAAATTCTCTCCAATCCCAATTCGGGACCTTTCTGCACCCACAGGATGCTTCTCCGACGATATCCCTTTGCCTTATCAGGAAATCGAAACTCACGCAGTTGCGAGTCTTTCACTCGGGTCTCACAATCTCCGAAACCCGATGAAATTTCCACTTACGCCTTCCTCGCTTATGTCAGGAATTATTCCGTCAGGAAATCAGCCTTTGCGAGGTAGTGAATTACTTTCCTCAAGTATCCCCGATTCCCGATCCGCGATGGTGCTTCGCTTCACTCCTCAGCCCCTTCTGGCTAGCTCCTTTCACAGGTGACCTATGACCCACGAGACCACGACCCTTCTCCCCTATTGGAAATTCGGACTTCACGGAATTGAAGCGCGTGGGATCTACGCTCGCGGGATCTCCGAGATCACGAGACGTCGATGCCACCTGTCGTCATCTCCCTACAAGGACTGACCTCCCAACACCTATCCTCCACAGAAATGGTGTGACTGTGGGACCTGTCACATTTCGCGAAATCGCGGTTTCTCCTGCTGCGATTCCATTGTATGCGAGAACCCCGAAACGCCGAACCTCGACTCCCCGGGATCTCGCACCACGTATCCCTGCTGTGATCAACGATCCTAATCCCCTGCTCCTTGATGCGTGTCTCACCGATCAACGGCTGAGATCCTTTCGGGAAATCGTGGATCGCGATTCCTTCCTACAAGAGTTTCACGACCACAGAAACCCCGATCTCTCGATGAGTCAAGTCTCGATGACTCACTGACTCCCTTTCTGCTCATTCAGGCTTAAACCTGGCGCAACTCTCTTGAGGTCTAACGACTGATGGGACTTCGTTGGTTTCTTCTACGAATCCTTACCGTTGATTCTCCTTCTTGATATTTCTTGGAAATGACTAAGTGTCTCTTCTCCAGACTTGCTTTCTAAGCCTGCGCCTACAACCTCTGCTTGACCCTTCCTCGATCAAACCTTTTGTGTTCTCTCTCAACAATATTATGAAGGTGCTAACCCTCCTGAGCTTTTCCACTTTGATTATTTCAGATGGATTCGTGCATACTCCTCGCGCTCGACGTTCAACGACTTCTCAAATGTTGAATCCTTCCGACTCTGCGCACTTTCTGCTGCAACAATCTTAGAATTCCTTCTCTCAGATTCATAATTGAGACTCCTTCTCCAGCCCGCGCACTCCTTGCACGGCTTTGACAACCCAAATCTGCTTCTGGGTGATTGGGAGACAAAAGTTAACCACTGAGCCTTCATCAACGCACTCCATGCGGATAAATTCAACCGCACACCTTGCAGGAATCTCCTGGCTCAGATAGAGAAACAATTGAAACTCATTCTATTTCTCTCTCAGACTTCATCTTGAAACATGAAATCACATATATAGCATATATAAAGAAAATGCATGGAAGAAACAAACATTCCTGAACATGACATCAATACACAGAGAAACAACACAACCATGTGCTTGAATCAAATCTTCTTTCTATTAATTCAACTGTCTGTACATGGGTGTTCTATACAGCTCTTTGCTTGCGCTCTCTTCTGAGTGCTTCCAATCTGTTACGATGATACAATGAGGGTGTCTATATCCGTTTTCCCTCCTTCCATCTAAACTGTCTAATCTAGAAATGAATCCTACTTACTTGCATTAACTAGATTAAATGCCTCCTTATCTACTTCAGACAAGAGCGTATGGCTCGAGGTCTGATACAATATACAAAAGGCGCTCTTTCATAAATGCATCATTTATACATTGGCGCATTCTCTTGAATGGAAATTCAAAAGTTTCGGTTGGCCTTGTCCAGCTGTCCGTTGCTTTCCATGCTGGCTCGCTTGTCTTGGGCTGTCGATGCTCCTGCATCACAAAACCAAGCTCTATATTGAAAGTTATGGCCTCTTAAAGATTTAGGGCCTTTATTGGACTCTTTATTTCCATGTGGCACCCACATGGCTCCACATCACCTATGTCATCCGAAATGGAACTGAGGTGTCATAACACGTTTACCTCTAGCACAAACATGGTCATTGGCATAGACGCTGGCGTGGCACCTACCACCCAATCCACTGGGTTCTTGGCTTATTGGGACCCGACCTTCCACGTGCCCAACACTTGCCCCTCATTCTCTTGAGACCCGATTTAACCAGGTGTTGACACTTGTCCACCGAGACATTGACACATCAAGACATTGGGACATCAATCGTTCACATTTCACATGGCCCCAAAAGGCCCAATATGGTGCTAAGATGACACCTCACACACACGACCCTATCACATAATGTTGCCTGTCTTAACCGTGGCACGACACATGGTCACCATCACCTCATGAAATGTGGCACTCATTTTCCTCGTGAACAACCTCTTAGTTATGCCAAATTTAGTTTGACACGTGGCACGATCAACACGTGACACATGGACCTCCCATGTGGACTGACATGGTATACACGTCATAAATGTACTCAGAGCCCACCCAACAGGATGATGACACTTGTTTATCGATCATTGGTTTGGTTCCATCGTTTGACATTATCTTGGGACATCGGTCCTCGGGATCCGACCCTTCTATGTTTTTCATAGCCCTAGAATGCTTGATCTGAGATGAGCTGGCACCTAGGACACACTACCCTGTCCTATACTTTTTCTTGTCTTGAATGAAGTCCCGAAGCACTGGAGCATCGAAGTCCCAAAATCCTCTTCGATCATTAGATTGAGGGGAGGACTTTGGGAGTGTTGCGAGCCATCATATATAGTCGTGGTAGAAGGGTAGAAAAGTTTAGGCTTCAGAACTTCACCACTCCGGCGAATACGAAGTAATTTGTAGAGAAAAACCCGGAGTGTCGAAGCCCCGAAGTGTCAAATTCATGCAGGTGTAAAACCGTGAAGTCACATGGGTCCTCAGATCTAGAGTTGTGATTGGGGATCGTTTGTGTGGTTGATGACGTGGCTTGTGCCACATGGCAGGGGGTCGTGTGTGGACACGTGTCACCCAGATTCAACACCTTTTGGACCCGGAACTGTCCATTTTTTAGTGACACGTGACACAGGTCCATGTCACCCTGGGTGACGTCAGCGTGTCGTGTCATCTCCAAGAGTATGTGACTTCAGGGGTGTCCAATTTTCTATCAGTGAGAAGTGTCAAAGCCTGAAGTCATGAAGGCACGCAAACCATCGGTCGGAGATCCCCTTCGGGACCTCTCTTGACTGTAGGATCAAGAAGGAGGAGTTGGGTAAGTACTTCAGAGGATTGTCACTCCGAGGGAATTGAGAGACACGAGAACTAAATTTCCCGTAGCCCCGAAGCATTGAATTTCTGAATTGGCGGAGAGTCGTCCATGTCAACGTTTGATTAAGTCATAACCGTTGATTTCCATTGAAGCCTCCAGCTGGGGGAGGGGTCATCCATTCAACGGGATATCAGTTCTCGACCGTCCAATTTTTGCTGGTGGAGTTAGTGAAGACTTTGGCGAAGTGTAGCTCCGAGAAAAAATGGAACTTGATAATGGAGAACAATTGAAGGATGAAGTCCAGAGGACTTGGTCCCAACGTCGGTCTCATGATAAGGTAAAAAGGGTCTTGGAGGTAACCCAACCCTCGGTTATGTTTTTTGTGCAAGATCTCGTGTGGAAGAAAACGAAGCGAGGTGCTAAGGAAGTATTAAGACTATGGTTTTGATTTGTGGTCACCTAAGCGCTAAGGAAGGATTAAGCTCGCGGTTTTGAGCCGTGGTTAAGGGGGTGTAATCTTATCAGTCCAGGGTAAGAAAACATTCAAGCAATGGAATGTGGAGAAGCATATTACAACCATGATAAAGAGGCCACAGGTCAAAATATCAGTGTTGGTAATGCAGAGACAGAATCCAACGGACACAAGGGTAGAGGGGAGAAAGAAACCCTGATAGAAATTGTGAGAAGCTTGAAACTAGAAATATAGAGTTACAAAGAAGACAATGAGGGGATGATAAGAGAACAAAATCAGATAAATTCTCAAGTGATGCAGATCTTAAATCAGTTGCAGAGGCAAACAAAGAGGGGATCAAACTCAAAACAAGAGGAAGAAGGCAGGTGTTATGAAAGAAGAGATAACCACAAGAAAGCTGGTTATTCAAGAAGTGTTAGCATAAATCATAGAAACCACTCACCTCCTTATTCAACAAGAAAGTCTTATGAATCTGAAGACTCCATAAGTAGTCTATAGGTGTCTCCTATTAAGCACCAAAGAAGAAGGCATGAAGTGGACAGTTTTCAAGGAAAGTTGAGAAAGCTTAAGCCACCATCCTTTGATGGTGAAAGGGAAAGGGAAGATGATGCTAAGGCATAGTTGTTTGGACTCAGGAGATATTTTCAATTGCATAACTATTCATCAAACCTAGAAGCCATAATTTCCACCTACCATTTACATGGGAAATCTGCAATGTGTGCGACTAGTTGAAGAATGTTGAGCATATTAATGAGAATAAGATCACTTGTAAGCAATTCAAGAATTATTTTCAGAGGAGTATCTCTCGGAGCACTTCTATGACAATAAAATGCAGGATTTCTTTGAACTTAGGCCGGGAAGCGAAAACATAGAAGAGTATGAGAAGAAGTTCTTGGGGTTGTTAAAGTATGTGGTGTTTATAAAAGATGATAAGGTGAAAATACAAAGGTTTTTAAGTGGGTTGACTTTATTTTATAAAGAAAAGATTCAGTATGATGAACCCAAGATCTTGACTGAGACCATCAGGAAGGCTAAATACCTATATGAGCAAGGCAAGGGAAAATAATCCATGCAAAAGTCTTGGAAGGATAAGAAGAAGGAGAAGTATGATCAAAGGAAGAAGGGATTCAGACCTCCTTTCAACATAAATGAAACTAATAAAAATCATTAAGACCAGTATGATAAGGATGAATCCAAGAAAGAGGACTCCTTGGGAAAAAAGGGAAGACCACCAATCCAATGTTGGGGATGCAAAGAAGATCATATGTACAAGGATTTCTCTCATAGAAAGGACAAAGTGAAGACCATGCACAACATCCAAGAGGCTACAATAATATAATACATGCAAAGGATTTATGCAACTTTAGATGATCGACAAGCAGAGCACCAATCCAATATGATCGAGGTGGAAGGTAAGATCATTAATCAACATGTTGCTATTTTAATTGATTCAAGAGAAAGTCATTGTTACATTGATCCTAAAATAGTGGATAGATTACATTTGGAGAAAAGTAAGATTGGAAGATCAAGTTTGGTTCAACTAGCCACTAGAACCAAAAGGAGAATCCATGATATGGTCAGAGGTTGTTCTATAAGTCTTAATGGTGTGAATACTAGTGTTGATATGAATATTATACCATTGGGATATTATGATATTTTAATTGGAATGGATTGGTTGGACAAGCATCATGATGTGCTAGATTGTCATAGCAAGACATTTACATGTCTTGATGGAGATGGAAAACAAAGCACCGTGGGAGGAGTTCTAGGACCCATCTCTATAAGAGAGATTTCAGCCTTACAACTGAAGAGATGTTTCAGAAAAGGATGTCAATTGTATGCAACCCATGTGGAGGAGTCAGAAAAGACAAAGGGGTCAAGCCTTGAATATTTTTCGGTACTACAAGAATTTGGGGATGTATTCTAAGAAATACTAGTGTTTCCACCAAAAAGGGAGATATATTTCTCTATTTATTTAGTGTCAAGATCTGCCTCGGTGTCAAAAACAAATTACGGAATGAGTACACCAGAGTTGAAAGAATTAAAAATGTAGTAGGAAGAATTGTTGAAGAAATGATACATACGTACAAGTGTCTCACCTTGGAGAGCACTAGTACTCTTTGTCAAAAAGAAGGATGGAAATTTGAGACTGTGTATTGATTTTCGACAACTGAATAATTCCACTGTAAAGAACAAGTACCCTATACCCAAAATTGATGACCTCTTTGATCAACTAAGAGGGGAAAATATATTTTCAAAGATAGACTTGAGATCAGGATACCATCAAGTAAGAATCAAGTAAGAAGACATCAATAAGACAACCTTTAGAACTAGGTATGGACATTATGATTTGTAGTGGTGCCATTTGGACTAACCAATGCACCAACTGTCTTTATGTTCTTAATGAATGGTACATTCAGAAATTATTTGGATAAATTTGTCATAGTATTCCTGAAGGACATACTTGTCTATTCTAAGTATGAAGAAGAACATGAACATCACCTAAGAATAGTATTGCAAGTGCTGAGAGAACATCAGTTGTATGCCAAGTTGAGTAAGTGTTATTTTTACCAAGAACAGATCCATTACTTGGGACACATTATTTCAAATCAAGGTATAGTAGTAGATCCAGAGAATATTGAAGCCATTAGAGGATGGACATCACCCAAGAATGTTTCAGAAGTAATATATTTTATGGGATTAGCTAGTTACTACAAAAGGTTTATAGCATGGTTCTCTAAGATTGTTCATCACATCACTTCTATGCAAAAGAAGGGAATTAAATTCGAATGGACATATGGGTGTGAGGAGAACTTTAATTTGTTGAAAGAATTACTTACTAGTGTGCCTATTTTAAAGATTGCTGACCCAAATGAAATTTTTGTGGTATGTACAAATGCATGCAAGGAAGGACTTGGTGGAGTCCTCACTCAAAATGGACATGTCATTGGTTGTGAGTCCAGAAATCTTAAAGAACATGGGAGGAACTATGCCACACATGAATTGGAACTTGCTTCTATTGTTCACGTTTTGAAGATGTGGAGGAATTATCTCACGAGAAAGAGATTTGAATTAAGAACATACCACAATGGTCTAAAGTATCTTTTTTAACAACCAACTTTTAATGCCAGGCAGACAAGATGGCTGGAATTTTTAAGTGAACACGATTTTGATATCAAGCATATCAAAGGAAAAGAAAATAAGGTTGTTGATGCAATCAATAGAATAGTACATCTCATGCATGCTACAACTGTTAGCATGCATAAGTTAGATTTAAGAGAATAATTTTAGATGTTGTTGTCACATATCAGCATTACCTACAAGTAAAAGAAAGCTTACAGCAAGAAGATGTACAACAAAAAATGAAAGAGTATGAGATGAAGGGATATGGATTACTTATGCATAAAAATATAATTTATGTTCCTAGTTCCGGAGAACTCAGGAATTTGGTATTAAAAGAAATGCATAATGTTCCATATGCTGGACATCCTGGTTACCAGAAAACAATTGTAGTAGTAAGAAGCCAATTATTTTTTCCGGGAATGAAAAATGATGTTGTTGATTACATTGCCAAATGTATGGAATTCCAGAGAGTGAAGCCTGAGCATATGCACCCAACGGGTTTTCTACATCCCTTACCAATTCCAGAGAAGAAATGTGAGGTGGTAACCATTGACTTTATAAAAAAAATTCTTAGAACAACAAGACAACATGATTCTATCGTGGTAGTGGCTGACAAATTGACAAAGGCTGCTCATTTTATTCCTGTAAAACAACTCATACAACAACTAATATTGCATAAATTTACATGAAAGAGATTGCTAGGTTGCATGGGATACCTAAGGCAATTGTCTCAGACAGAGATACAAAGTTTACTTCAAATTTCTGGAGGGGATTGTTTAAAGGATTTGGTACAAATATGAACTTTATCATAGCATACCATCCACAGTCACATGGGAAGACATAGAGAGTCAACCAAGTAATTTAAGATATGTTGAAGATGTATGTGATGGATAAGCCATCCAAGTGGGAAGAGTACTTGCACTTGGTTGAGTTTTCCTATAATAATGGGTATCAAGATTCATTGAAAATGATCCCATTTGAAGCGTTGTATGGAAGGAAATGCAATACTCCAGTGAGTTGGGACAACCCAACACATAGAATGGTACTTGGGCCAGAATTGCTCAAGGAAATGGAAGACCAGATGGTTAGAATTAAAAAGAATTTAAAGGCGGCTCAAGATAGACATAAATTTTATGTAGATAAGAACATGATAACTAGAGAATTTAAAGTGGGGGAGCATGTGCTTTTAAAAGTGAAGTTCAAGAAGAGATCTTTGAAGTTGGCTAGTTGTTCAAAGCTGGCAGCTAGACTATGTGGTCCATTTGAGATATTAGACATAATAGGGCCAATTGCATACATGCTTGCATTGCCTGCTTCCATGAATGTGCATAATGTGTTTCATGTCTCTTTGCTGAAAAAATATGTACATGATCCTAACCATGTTATTGATTGGAGTCTGATCTAGGTAGAGGCAAAGGAAGGCTTTCAGGTCCAGCCGATGCGAGTAGTGGACATAAAAGTCAAAATGCTCTGGAACTGAGTCATACAGATGGTAAAAGTCCAGTGGACTTGCTACGGTCTCGAGGATGCTACTTGGTAGCATGAAGATTCCATGTGTGCAAAGTACCCACATTTTTTTTTTCTTTTGGAATTTTGATTCTTGTTTTGCATATGCACTAAAGAAAGTGCCAAAGTAAGGTGGAGGGAAATGTAATACCCCAATTTTGAACCCCATATTAAATATTGTATTTTGTTAAGTTATGAAAGGATAGAGTGCCTAAACAATTAGTAAGAGGCCAGTGTGCCTATGAAATGTAATGTTTTGATCATTATTAATATAAAAGACATCGTTGGCTGCTAGACGGACAAGGACACGAGTTATAGGGGGCTATGATTCCACAAGAGAGAGGGATTAAGGGGATAAGTATTTATTTTATATTTTATTTACCCATTTTGTTTAATGGAGAATAAACGTTACGTGAGCTTCTTGGGAGGAAGACCAAGTGGTTCCTTGATTCTAATAATTACATAAACCCATCTTTGGTCTGGGGTGGGGGTTCTTTCTGCTGGTTTCTTCTTCTTCACTCATTCACTTAATTGCTTGTTGTTCACACCTTTCGTTGGGATTTCACTCCACTCATCCCTTCACTTACTCGTCCCATCTGATTTGAGAGTTGTTTGGGGAAGGGAACCACATTTCTAAGAAAATCCATAGTCGTTAGCTGTATAGACTATTGGTGTATTCCAACCAAGATTTGGTGCCTACATGTTTGTGATGCCTTGACCCGTGTTTCAGTTAACTCACAACTACTAGTCTTGAGAGTCCTAGCAGAGAGATTCAGAACTAGAAGAACCGGAGCCCTGGAAGAGATGGACAACCTAAGGGACTGCATGGAAAAAAAGGGGGTCCATTCTCTTCGGTTGTGCAAACTGGGTAGAAGAGATTTTGTGTACTTTGGATTGTTGCGAGTGTTGAAAGGAATGTGAGAGCCTAAGGGTTGACTGGCTTGGGAAGCTCGAGTGACAACCTGGAATCCGTCCTTGTGGACTCATAGCCCCGACTTGGGGATGACACTATTGTTGAGACTTGGAACAACAATGTCTACGGTTGGGTGGAACATCCTTGGTCTGCAGCCAGTTGGTGTCTTGTTTTCAAAAAAGATAAGTTCTCTCTGTTATGGTTATTTACCCGTGTATGATTTATTTCGTTGTGTATTTATTTAACTTTGAATTTAATATTTAGAATATGCATGCTTGTTGGCTATGACTGTGCATGAATTAATTTATGTTGTGGCATGAATCTTTATTTCCACATGTGTTTTTAATTTCTCTTAATTAACTTAGAAGTGATTTGAATTGAGATAAGTCACTGTGAAGTGAGTCGCTAGACTGCAACGTATCTCTCCTGCGGGTGGTTGGGTGTGTTGTAGTCGGATTAAGTGGCGTAGCCCAGCTTGTGGGTGGTTGGGTATGTTACACATTATGAAGAAAAATATATGTCAATAATGAATAGAGAATCATGAACAAAACATAAACCATGTACATAATGTACCATAATGTGTGCCAACCATGCACAACACCCATGTACATCAACCATGTACATCAATACCATACAATATACCATAAGATATCATCATTGGATTGTATCAACCATATGCCAAGAACATGTGCCAACCATGTGCCTCAAACAAGTGTCATATCACTCATGATATGCCTCTACATGAACCAAGTGCCACAATGATGTATCTCAACCATCAATATATCAACCAAGCATCATAACAAGTGTCTCAACTATAACATTGTAATCAAGTTGGTCGCATATAGAATCAATTTTTTGATCTCCATCCTTGTTAGAATTATAGAAAGTCAAATCATTCATCAAATAGATGTTCAACATTGAAGAAATTTGCAAGATTGAAAGTGCATTATGGTTGGCTTGATCCTTGGTAATGGTCATCAAAATCCAAGAATATATAACATTCTTACTGAAGAATTCAATCTCAAGTAAAGATGTGTATTTCAACAAATAGTGAATTGAGTATGGTACTGTCTTTAGCCTCAAAGGGGGAGTACAATGATGAAACTCTCCTATAACTTAAAAGAGAGGAGTGCACAAATCTAGTGAAGATGGTTCATAGTCAACCAAAAACCACTTGTGGTCTCTCCTTTCAGTTGACAAAGGGGGGAATTGAACATGGTTGTTAGACTGAAAATTTCGACAATAAAAATAAAAATAAAAATGCCAGATTGGAATCAAATTTTCTAGATGGACAAGTGTAATATGTAGATGGCAGAGTTTGGTAGAATTGTGGTTCAATGAATTGCAATTGAATCATACACATGATGCATGATTGTGATGTTGATTTCGAGAGCAATATCGTGGACATTTTGTTCACCTAGATGGTCATTTGACCTAGAAGAGGATAGTTGGATCCTTTTGCATTAAACCTTGGCATTTGAATGAGTTGTCAAGCATTTTTAGGGATGTGTTAGGATCACAACTGATTCATTTATCTTGTTTCTTCCTCATCATATTGGATTTCACATCAATGAACAAATTACATGCATTCTCTCTCACATGATTACATAATGAAATTTTCCAAAGTTTTCAGCATCCAAATTTGAGAGTTTTTCAGGTAGTTCTTCATTGAGGCTCAACTCAAGGGTTTCAACATGAAGAGCTGGAGATGACACCAATTTATGTTTCTTTGGTGGTATTATTGTTTGGAATTATTATTGAGGGGGGGATGATATCCTCCGACTCTTATACAATCATGAAGTCCTAATATACCATCTATATATTTCACATTTAAGGATATAGTTTTTATTCTGAGTGTGTTTCTAGACTCCTACTTTGCCTCTTCCTACCTTATCTCCTGATGAAGTATCAATGTGAGAGAAATTAAGGTGGTTTCATTCTTTTATTATATATTTGTATTATTGAAATGAATACAAAGTGAGAGATTATGGCTTGAGGCCTTTTCCACTAAACCTTTTATCTCTCGTCTTTCTTGTGCTCTATATTTGATCATGAGTCTTAGTAATAAGATGAACCTTGCAAGTTTTTGGTAACCAAGAAAAATTTATTATATTTTAGACATGGTACTAGAGTTAGATTTATCTCTCCATTATGTAACAAGGGTTCCCACTAACATGCACAAAATACAATGGCATCCTTTTTTTTTTAATCCCAAGACCTACCTCTAGGCATAAACACTAGGTATATAATACATCAAATTAAATGTATTTTGTTGGATTGTATACTAGTCAAGGAAGGAACAAGGCCTTTTAGGAAAAAATTAAGAATAATCAATCCAAATTTTAAGCCTTTGGTAAAATTATAACTTGAAAAGTTGAAAAAGGATGGCATGATTTTCTTAATCAGACACTGAAATTGGATTTCAAATCTTATGGTTGTAAAACAAATTAATGGTGAAATATGGATTTGTGTATATTTTTGACATCTAAATTGAGCAAGTGCTATTACCCCCTTTAAAACATGGAGATGTTGTTGCAACACGTTACTGGTTTTGCATTAATGTCCGTGTTAGATTGGTTTTATGGATACAATCAAGTACTTGTTGTTGAAGAAGATAGACCAAAAACTGCCTTTGTCACACCATGGGGAACCTATGCATATGTCTACATGCCTTTTGGATTGAAAAATGTTGGAGCTACATTTTAGAGAGCTATGTACCATGCCTTTAATGATTTGATTGGAAAATTCATGGCAGACTAGTATGATGACCTAAATCCTCATTCAAAGTTGATAGAATGACACATGAAACACCTCATGCATGTTTTTTAAAGATGCATGAAGTATGACATATCTCTCAATCCAAAGAAATGCTTATTTGCAGTATCAAAAGGGAAGTTTCTTGGCCATATTGTAAG
>JASDQU010816070.1:36605-56011 GCA_032191745.1 Picea mariana
CTTCACCCTTTGAATTATTTTGAGAAAGTATAGAAGCAATAGTCTCTTCTGAGGCGAATAAATACAATATGAAGTCCTCATCAAAATCATGACTAACAAGAATAAGAGCAGTGGTGATTGCATATGTGATATTTGTAAAGTAATTTTGAGTCTCTTTAGTCCATTCAAATTTTTTATCTTTCCTTAATAGCTTGTTGATTGGTTTTACAATTGTGGCATAGTTGGGAACAAATCTTCGCAAAATAATTATCTTTCCAAAGAAATATTGTATCCCTTTTCAAGATGTAGGAGGATTTAAATCATTTATTGCTTTAATTATTTTTGGATCAATATAAATGCCTTTTTTGCTTACAATATGGCCAAGAAACTTCCCTTTTGATACTGCAAATAAGCATTTCTTTGGATTGAGAGATATGTCATACTTCATGCATCTTTGAAAAACATGCATGAGGTGTTTCATGTGTCATTCTCTCAACTTTGAATGAGGATTTAGGTCATCCTAATAGTCTGCCATGAATTTTCCAATCAAATCATTGAAGGCATGGTACATAGCTCTCTAAAATGTAGCTCCAATATTTTTCAATCCAAAAGGCATGTAGACATATGCATAGGTTCCCCATGGTGTGACAAAGGCAGTTTTTGGTCTATCTTCTTCAACAACAAGTACTTGATTGTATCCATAAAACCAATCTAACACGGACATTAATGCAAGACCAGTAACGTGTTGCAACAACATCTCCATGTTTTAAAGGGGGTAATAGCACTTGCTCAATTTAGATCTCAAAAATATACACAAATCCATATTTCACCATTAATTTGTTTTACGACCATAAGATTTGAAATCCAATTTCAGTGTCTGATTGAGAAAATCATGCCATCCTTTTTCAACTTTTCAAGTTATAATTTTACCAAAGGCTTCAAATTTGGATTGATTATTCTTAATTTTTTCCTAAAAGGCCTTGTTCCTTCCTTGACTAGTATACAATCCAACAAAATACACTTAATTTGATGTATTATATACCTAGTGTTTATGCCTAGAGGTAAGTCTTGGGATTGAAAAAAAAAGGATGCCATCATATTTTGTGCATGTTAGTGGGAACCCTTGTTACATAATGGAGAGATAAATCTAACTCTAGCACCATGTCTAAAATATAATAAATTTTTCTTGGTTACCAAAAACTTGCAAGGTTCATCTTATTACTAAGACTCATGATAAAATATAGAGCACAAGAAAGACGAGAGACAAAAGGTTTAGAGGAAAAGGCCTCAAGCCATAATCTCTCACTTTGTATTCACTTCAATAATACAAATATATAATAAAAGAATGAAACCACCTTAATTTCTCTCACATTGATACTTCATCAGGAGATAAGGTAGGAAGAGGCAAAGTAGGAGTCTAGAAACACACTCAGGATAAAAACTATATCCTTAAATGTGAAATATATAGATGGTATATTAGGACTTCATGATTGTATAAGAGTCAGAGGATATCATTCCCCCCTCAATAATAATTCCAAACAATAATACCACCAAAGAAACATAAATTGGTATCATCTCCAATTCTTCATGTTGAAACTCTTGAGTTGAGCCTCAATGAAGAACTACCTGAAAAACTCTCAAATTTGGATGCTGAAAACTTTGGAAAATTTCATTGTGTAATCATGTGAGAGAGAATGCATGTAATTTGTTCATTGATGTGAAATCCAATATGATGAGGAAGAAACAAGATAAATGAATCAGTTGTGATTCTAACACATCCCTAAAAATGCCTGACAACTCATTCAAATGCCAAGGTTTAATGCAAAAGGATCCAACTATCCTCTTCTAGGTCAAATGACCATCTAGGTGAACAAAATTTCCACACTATTGCTCTCGAAATCAACATCACAATAATGTATCCTGTGTATGATTCAATTGCAATTCATTGAACCACAATTCTACCAAAGTCTGCCATCTACATATTACATTGTCCATCTAGAAAATTTGATTCCAATCTGGCATTTTTATTTTTATTTTTATTGTCGAAATTTTCAGTCTAACAACCATGTTAAATTCCCCCCTTTGTCAACTGAAAGGAGATACCACAAGTGGTTTTTGGTTGACCATGAACCATCTTCACTAGATTTGTGCACTCCTCTCTTTTAATTTATAGGAGAGTTTCATCATTGTACTCCCCCTTTGAGGCTAAAGAGAGTACCATAGTCAATTCACTATCTGTTGAAATACACATCTTTACTTGAGATTGAATTCTTCAGTAAGAATGTTATATATTCTTGGCTTTTGATGACCATTACCAAGGATCAAGCCAACCATAATGTACTTTCAATCCTGCAAATTTCTTCAATGTTGAACATCTATTTGATGAATGATTTGACTTGCTATAATTCTAACAAGGATGGAGATCAAAAAATTGATTCTATATGTGACCAACTTGATTACAATGTTATAGTTGAGACACTTGTTATGATGCTTGGTCGATATATTGATGGTTGAGATACATCGTTGTGGCACTTGGTTCATGGTAGAGGCATATCATGAGTGATATGACACTTGTTTGAGGCACATGGTTGGCACATGTTCTTGTCATATGGTTGATACACTCCAATGATGATATCTTATGGTATATTGTATGGTATTGATGTACATGGTTGATGTACATGGGTGTTGTGCATGGTTGGCACACATTATGGTACATTATGTACATGGTTTATGTTTTGTTCATGATTCTCTATTCATTATTGACATATATTTTGCTTCATAATGTGTAACATACCCAACCACCCACAGGCTGGGCTACGCCACTTAATCCAACTACAACACACCCAGCCACCCGCAGGAGAGATACGTTGCAGTCTAGCGACTCACTTCATAGTGACTTATCTCAATTCAAATCACTTCTAAGTTAATTAAGAGAAATTAAAAACACATGCGGAAATAAAGATTCATGCCACAACATAAATTAATTCATGCACAGTCATAGCCAGCAAGCATGCATATTCTAAATATTAAATTCAAAGTTAAATAAATACACAACGAAATAAATCATACACAGGTATATAACCATAACAGAGAGAACTTATCTTTTTTGAAAACAAGACACCAATTGGCTGTAGACCAAGGATGTTCCACCCAACCGTAGACATTGTTGTTCCAAGTCTCAGCAATAGTGTCATCCCCGAGTTGGGGCTATGAGTCCATAAGGACGGATTCCAAGTTGTCACTCGGGCTTCCCAAGCCAGTCAACCCTTAGGCTTTCACATTCCTTTCAACACTCGCAACAATCCAAAGTACACCAAATCTCTTCTACCCAATCTGCACAACCAAAGTAATGGACCCCCTTCTTTGTCATGCAGTCCCTCAGGTTGTCCATCTCTTCCAGGGCTCCAGTTCTTCTGGTTCCGAATCTCCCTGCTAGGACTCTCAATACTAGTAGTTGTGAGTTAACTGAAACACGGGTCAAGGCATCACAAACATGTAGGCACCAAATCTTGGTTGGAATACACCAATAGTCTATACAGCTAATGACTATGGATTTTCTTAGAAATTTGGTTCCCTTCCCCAAGCAACTCTCGAATCAAATGGGATGAGTTGGTGAAGGGATGAGTGAAGTGAAATCCCAACGAAAGGTGTGAACAACAAGCAATTAAGTGAATGAATGAAGAAGAAGAAACCAGCAGAAAGAACCCCCACCCTAGACCAAAGATGGGTTTATGTAATTCTTAGAATCAAGGAACCACTTGGCCTTCCTCCCAAGAATCTCACGTAACGTTTATTCTCCATTAAACAAAATGGGTAAATAAAATATAAAATAAATACTTATCCCCTTAATCCCCCTCTCTTATGGAATCATAGCCCCCTATAACTCTTGTCCTTGTCCGTCTAGCAGCCAGCGATGTCTTTTATATTAATAATGATCAAAACATTACATTTCCTAGGCACACTGGCCTCTTACTAATTGTTTAGGCACTCTGTCCTTTCATAACTTGACAAAATACAATATTTAATATGGGGTTCAAAACTGGGGTATTACATTTCCCTCCATCTTATTTTGGCACTGTCCTTAGTGCATATGAAAAACAAGAATCAAAATTCCAAAAAAAATTCAAAAATTTGTGGGTACTTTGCACACATGGAATCTTCATGCTCCTAAGTAGCATCCTCGGGACCGTAGCAGGTCCACTGGACTTTTACCATCTCTATGACTCGGTTCCAGAGCATTTTGACTTTTATGTCCACTACTCACATCGGCTGGACCTGAAAGCATTCCTTTGCCTCTACCTGAATTAGACTCCAATCAATAACATGGTTAGGATCATGTACATATTTTTTCAGCAAAGAGACATGAAAGACATTATGCACATTCATGGAAGCAGGCAATGCAAGCATGTATGCAATTGGCCCTATTATGTCCAATATCTCAAATGGACCACATAGTCTGGCTGCCAGCTTTGAACAACTACCCAACTTCAAAGATCTCTTCTTGAACTTCACTTTTAAAAGAACATGCTCCCCCACTTTAAATTCTCTAGTTATCATGTTCTTATCATGTTCTTATGTCTATCTTGAGCCGCCTTTAAATTGTTTTTAATTCTAACCATCTGGTCTTCCATTTCCTTGAGCAATTCTGGCCCAAGTACCATTCTATGTGTTGGGTTGTCCCAACTCACTGGAGTATTGCATTTCCTTCCATACAATGCTTCAAATGGGATCATTTTCAATGAATCTTGATACCCATTATTATAGGCAAACTCAACCAAGTGCAAGTACTCTTCCCACTTGGATGGCTTATCCATAACATAAGTCTTCAACATGTCTTAAATTACTTGGTTGACTCTCTCTGTATTCCCATGTGACTGTGGATGGTATGCTATGATAAAGTTCATATTTGTACCAAATCCTTTAAACAATTCCCTCCAGAAATTTGAAGTAAACTTTGTATCTATGTCTAAGACAATTACCTTAGGTATCCCATGCAACCTAGCAATCTCTTTCATGTAAATTTCTGCAATATTAGTTGTTGTATGAGTTGTTTTTACAGGAATAAAATGAGCAGCCTTTGTCAATTTGTCAACCACTACCACGATAGAATCATGTTGTCTTGTTGTTCTGAGAAATTTTGTTATAAAGTCAATGGTTACCACCTCACATTTCTTCTCTGGAATTGGTAAGGGATGTAGAAAACCCGTTGGGTGCATATGCTGAGACTTCACTCTCTAGAATTCCATACATTTGGCAATGTCATCAACAACATCATTTTTCATTCCCGGACAAAATAATTGGCTTCTTACTACTGCAATTGTTTTCTGGTAACCGGGATGTCCAGCATATGGAACATTATGCATTTCTTTTAATACCAAATTCTTGAGTTCTCCGGAACTAGGAACATAAATTATATTTTTATGCATAAGTAATCCATATCCCTTCATCTCATACTCTTTCATTTTTTGTTGTACATCTTCTTGCTATAAGCTTTCTTTTACTTGTAGGTAATGTTGATATGTGACAACAACATCTAAACTTATGCTCTTTAAATCTAACCGATGCATGCTAACAGTTGTAGCATGCATGAGATGTACTCTTCTATTGATTGCATCAACAACCTTATTTTCTTTTCCTTTGATATGCTTGATATCAAAATCGTGTTCACTTAAAAATTCCAGCCATCTTGTCTGCCTGGCATTAAAATTTGGTTGTTCAAAAAGATACTTTAGACCATTGTGGTATGTTCTTAATTCAAATCTCTTTCTCGTGAGATAAGTCCTCGACATCTTCAAAGCGTGAACAATAGAAGCAAGTTCCAAGTCATGTGTGGCATAGTTCCTCCCATGTTCTTTAAGATTCTGGACTCACAACCAATGACATGTCCATTTTGAGTGAGGACTCCACCAAGTCCTTCCTTGCATGCATTTGTACATACCACAAAAAATTCATTTGGGTCAGCAATCTTTAAAATAGGCACACTAGTAAGTAATTATTTCAACAAATTAAAGTTCTCCTCACACTCATATGTCCATTCGAATTTAATTCCCTTCTTTTACAGAGAAGTGATGTGATGAACAATCTTAGAGAACCATGCTATAAACCTTTTGTAGTAACCAGCTAATCCCATAAAATATATTACTTCTGAAACATTCTTGGGTGTTGGCCATCCTCTAATGGCTTCAATATTCTCTGGATCTACTACTATACCTTGATCTGAAATAATGTGTCCCAAGTAATGGATCTGTTCTTGGTAAAAATAACACTTACTCAACTTGGCATACAACTGATGTTCTCTCAGCACTTGCAATACTATTCTTAGGTGATGTTCATGTTCTTCTTCATACTTAGAATAGACAAGTATGTCCTCCAGGAATACTATGACAAACTTATCCAAATAATTTCTTAATGTACCATTCATTAAGCACATAAAGACAGTTGGTGCATTGGTCAGTCCAAATGGCACCACTACAAATCATAATGTCCATAACTTGTTCTAAAGGTTGTCTTATTGATGTCTTCTTCCTTGATTCTTACCTAATGGTATCTTGATCTCAAGTCTATCTTTGAAAATATATTTTCCCCTCTTATTTGATCAAAGAGGTCATCAATTTTGGGTATAGGGTACTTGTTCTTTACAGTGGACTTATTCAGTTGTCGAAAATCAATACACAGTCTCAAATTTCCATCCTTCTTTTTGACAAAGAGTACTAGTGCTCCCCAAGGTGAGACACTTGTACGTATGTATCATTTCTTCAACAATTCTTCCAACTACATTTGTAATTCTTTCAACTCTGGTGTACTCATTCTGTAAGTTTTTTTTTACACCGGGGCAGCTCTTGGCACTAAATAAATAGAGAAATCTATCTCCCTTTTTGGTGGAAACACTAGTATTTCTTAGAATACATCCCCAAATTCTTGTAGTACCGAAAAATATTCAAGTCTTGACCCCTTTGTCTTTTCTGACTCCTCCACATGGGCTGCATACAATTGACATCCTTTTCTGAAACATTTCTTCAGTTGTAAGGCTGAAATCTCTCTTATAGAGATGGGTCCTGGAACTCCTCCCACGATGCTTTGTTTTCCATCTCCATCAAGACATGTAAATGTCTTGCTATGACAATCTAGCACATCGTGATGCTTTTCCAACCAATCCATTCCAATTAGAATATCATAAGATCCCAATGGTATAATATTCAGATCAACACTAGTATTCACACCATTAAGACTTATGGAACAACCTCTGACCATATCATGGATTCTCCTTTTGGTTTCAGTGGCTAGTTGAACCAAACTTGATCTTCCAATCTTACTTTTCTCCAAATGTAATCTATCCACTATTTTAGGATCAATGTAACAATGACTTTCTCTTGAATCAATTAAAATAGCAACAGGTTGATTAATGATCTTACCTTCCACCTCGATCATATTGGATTGGTACTCTGCTTGTCGATCATCTAAAGCTGCATAAATCCTTCGCATGTATTCTATTATTGTAGCCTCTTGGATGTTGTGCATGGTCTTCACTTTGTCCTTTCTATGAGAGAAATCCTTGTACAGATGATCTTCTTTGCATCCCCAACATTGGATTGGTGGTCTTCCCTTTTTTCCCAAGGAGTCCTCTTTCTTGGATTCATCCTTATCATACTGGTCTTAATGATTTTTATTAGTTTCATTTATGTTGAAAGGAGGTCTGAATCCCTTCTTCCTTTGATCATACTTCTCCTTCTTCTTATCCTTCCAAGACTTTTGCATGGATTATTTTCCCTTGCCTTGCTCATATAGGTATTTAACCTTCCTGATGGTCTCAGTCAAGATCTTGGGTTCATCATACTGAATCTTTTCTTTATAAAATAAAGTCAACCCACTTAAAAACCTTTGTATTTTCACCTTATCATCTTTTATAAACCCCACATACCCCACATACTTTAACAACCCCAAGAACTTCTTCTCATACTCTTCTATGTTTGCGCTTCCCAGCCTAAGTTCAAAGAAATCCTACATTTTATTGTCATAGAAGTGCTATGAGAGGTACTCCTCTGAAAATAATTCTTGAATTGCTTCCAAGTGATCTTATTCTCATTAATATGCTCAACATTCTTCAGCTAGTCCCACCACATTCCGGATTTCTCATGTAAATGGTAGGTGGAAATTATGGATTCTAGGTTTGATGAATAATTATGCAATTGAAAATGTCTCCTGAGTCCAAACAACTATGCCTCATCATCATCTTCCCTTTCCATTTCACCATCAAAGGATGGTGGCTTAAGCTTCCTCAACTTTCCTTGAAAACTGTCCACTTCATGCCTTCTTCTTTGGTGCTTAATAGGAGACACCTATAGACTACTTATGGAGTCTTCATATTCATAAGACTTTCTTGTTGAATAAGGAGGTGAGTGGTTTCTATGATTTATGTTAACACTTCTTGAATAACCAACTTTCTTGTGGTTATCTCTTCTTTCATAATACCTGCCTTCTTCCTCTTGGTTTGAGTTTGATCCCCTCTTTGTTTGCCTCTACAATTGATTTAAGCTCTGCATCACTTGAGAATTTATCTAATTTTGTTCTCTTATCAGCCCCTCATTGTCTTCTTTGTAACTCTATATTTCTAGTTTCAAGCTTCTCACAATCTCTATCAGGGTTTCTTTCTCCCCTCTGCCCTTGTGTCCGTTGGATTCTGTCTTTGCATTACCAACACTAATATTTTGACCTGTGGCCTCTTTATCATGGTTGTAATATGCTTCTCCATATTCCATTGCTTGAATGTATTCTTACCCTGGACTAATAAGCTTACACCCCCTTAACCACGGCTCGAAACCGCGAGCTTAATCCTTCCTTAGCGCTTAGGTGACCACGAATCAAAACCATAGTCTTAATCCTTCCTTAGCACCTCACTTCGTTTTCTTCCACATGAGATCTTGCACAAACAACATAACCGAGGGTTGGGTTACCTTCAAGACCCTTTTTACCTTATCATGAGACCGACGTTGGGACCAAGTCCTCCGGACTTCATCCTTCGATTGTTCTCCATTATCAAGTTCCATTTTTTCCCGGAGCTACACTTCGCCAAAGTCTTCACTAACTCCACCAGCAAAAATTGGACGGTCGAGAACTGATCTCCCATTGAATGGACGGCCCCTCCCCCAACTGGAGGCTTCAACGGAAATCAACAGTTATGACTTAATCAAACGTTGAGATGGACGACTCTCTGCCAATTCATAAATTTGGTGCTCCGGGACTACGGGAAATTCAGTGCCCGTGTCTCTCAATTCCCTCGGAGTGACAATCCTCTGAAGTACTTACCCAACTCCTCCTTCTTGATCCTACGGTCGAGAGAGGTCCCTAAGGGGATCTTCGATCGATGGTCTGCATGCCTTCGCGACTTCGGGCTTCGACACTTCTCACTGATAGAAAATTGGACACCCCTGAAGTCACATACTCTTGGAGATGACACGACACGCTGACGTCATGCAGGGTGACATGGACCTGTGGCATGTGTGTCACGTGTCACTAAAAAATGGACAGTTCAGGGTCCAAAAGGTGTTTAATCTGGGTGACACGTGTCCACACATAACCCCCTGCCATGTGGCACAAGCCACGTCATCAACCACACAGACGATCCCCAATCACAACTCTAGATCTGAGTACCCGTGTGACTTCACGGTTTTACACCTACATGAATTTGACACTTTGGGGCTTCGACACTCCGGGTTTTTCTCTACAAATTACTTCATATTCGTCGGAGTGGTGAAGTTCTGAAGCCTGAACTTTTCTACCCTTCTACCATGACTATATATGATGGCTCGCAACACTCCCAAAGTCCTCCCCTCAATCTAACGATCAAAGAGGATTCTGGGACTTCGATGCTCCGGTGCTCCGGGACCTCATTCAAGACAAGAAAAAGTATGGGACAGGGTAACGTGTCCTAGGTGCCATCTCATCTCAGATCAAGCATTCTGGGGCTATGCAAAACATAGAAGGGTCGAGGTCCTGAGGACCGATGTCCCAAGATAATGTCAAACGATGGAACCAAACCAATGATCGACAAACAAGTGTCATCATCCTGTTGGGTGGGCTCTGAGTACATTTATGACGTGTATACCATGTCAGTCCACATGGGAGGTCCATGTGTCGCGTGTTGATCGTGCCATGTGTCAAACTAAATTTGGCATAACTAAGAGGTTGTTCACGAGGAAAACGAGTGCCACATTTCATGAGGTGATGGTGACCATGTGTCGTGCCACGGTTAAGACAGGAGACATTATGTGATAGGGCCGTGTGTGTGAGGTGTCATCTTAGCACCATATTGGGCCTTTTGGGGCCATGTGAAATGTGAATGATTGATGTCCCAATGTCTTGATGTGTCAATGTCTCAGTGGACAGGTGTCAACACCTGGTTAAATCGGGTCTCGGGAGAATGAGGGGCAAGTGTTGGGCACGTGGAAGGTCGGGGCCCAATAAGCCAAGAACCCAGTGGACTGGGTGGCAGGTGCCACGCCAGCGTCTATGCCAACGACCATGTTTGTGCTAGAGGTAAACATGTTATGACACCTCAGTTCCATTTCGGATGACACAGGTGACGTGGAGCCACGTGGGTGCCACATGGCAATAAAGAGTCCAATAAAGGCCCTAAATCTTTAAGAGGCCATAACTTTCGATCTAGAGCTTGGTTTTGAGCAAACTTATAGTCGTTGGAAATCTCTTGACGAGCATAAGACGATGGTGTCCTCAAGAAGAGGCTTGAATATGGTTGAGGAAAAGTGAAATTTGAATACCCCATCCCTTAGAAAGGCATTTAAGGGGTTGGATTTCTTACATGACACTCGCGAAACTAAAAGCACACTTGCAGAAATAATAACATAGTTGCACGTATGGAATGATAAGCCTTTCCAAAGGGTCAAATGTTGATACTCTGATCACAATTGTGTTACACTCATTCGTGAATTGTAATGCTATCAAAACACTTAGGAAACTAGTATTCTAGTAGAAGCTTTGATTCAACACTTGTTACACTATCTTAATCTATGTCAATCTATATAACATAAATTGCATGGAATGGAAAATATTACTAACAACCTATAAATCCAATTATCTATAAATAAAAATGCTCACAACAACTACATAAGACAAGAAAAATATTGAATAAGAACTTGAGAATGAATAATTAATTTCTAGGAATGAAATAACAGCTATCCTACAGAAACCTATTAAAAATATAGCAGTACCTAACTTAGGAGGGGGACCTGCCTCGTATTGGAGGGAATTGTTAATACTACTTAGTGAATTGCACACATCATGAAAACGAAAGCATAACATCAAACTTGCACCAAGATTTTTTTTATTAACTGAAAGTTGTAATATAAAGTTGTAGAATTACAAAATAGAATTTTTCTTTATTCCCCTCTCAAGGAGACAACTCATTTTATATAGTGATTCATCCACTAATTTAAGCTATGTAACAATAATTACATGGAATTTTATACATCTTGATTCATTATTAATATTCAGACTCAACTGAGAACAAAACATCCACTAATTTAAGCTATGTAACAATAATTACACGGAATTTTATACATGTTGATTCATTATTAATATTCAGACTCAACCGAGTACAAATCAGTTGACCCACAAATCGAGTACCAGTCTAAACAACAAATGGAGATGCGAGTGGTTCCATCTTGATATGCCAATTTGGAATGAAATCAAACATGCCTTTCCATATCTACATGGAAGGACCCATACAATCGTTCAATTTTAACTTCATATTCGGGAAGGCAAGATGATTCTAATTGAGTTCAGAGATGGACTTTATGTGGACACTCTCTAAAGTCTTATTTATCTATTATGCATTTGGATTTGATTTAGGATGTATTAATTTTGTTTCAAATGATAGTGGTCATTAATGGAAGCCTTACGACTTCTCTCTTCATTTATTTATTTTTAGAGTGAATAGTCTATATTTAGAAGAGAGGTTTCCTTCCTTCCTCAATTTTTATGAGTTTTTAGGGAAGGTTTATTATGTTACAGTTTTTTTTTTATTATTAAAGAGCTTTTATGACAAGTATCACTAGGGGATTTTTTTTGAAGTGATTTATGTACTTGAAATATGTAATCTTCTTTTTTATGAATAAAAAAAAAAATACGTTTTTTTAGGTGTAAAAAAAAAGTATGTTGAAATATTGAAGAAATTAACTTATGCAAGATTTAAATTGATTCTCTACCAAATGTTCATCGGAGAGAAACTAAATTGTTTTCCTAGTGTTTCTAGCAAAAATTAGTAAAAAAAATTAATTGATATTATTCTTATCGAAGCTTATAAATATTATTTTTTCCCCTTGAAAATAACTCCTTGAGCACTTTCCTCGTTACAAGGATGGTACCCGATGTAAAGTAGGTGTTAAACTAGGGATTTGCATAATGTGCTAGATTATCGATAACATCTTGGCAATAATGGCACTAACTAATTAGCTAAACCTCGGGGCTTCAAATGTTTGAAAACATCTCGTCTCAAACCATGAGATTGTAGATACCTCATCAACTCCAATCAACCTACAAAAAGCAAACATATCATAAATAGATTTTAACCTAGATGAGATGGATAACTCCTCTTAACCACTCAAACTAGACCCAATTGACAAGCTTATCAATATTACATCCACCACTACAATTTGTTTTAAAACTAAAAACCACAATTCCATTTCCCACTACAAAATTATAAAATTGTTCCATATAATTTATTTAATNCACTCAAGCTAGACCCAATTGATAAGCTTATCAATATTACATCCACCACTACAATTTATTTTAAAACTAAAAACCACAATACCATTTCCCACTACAAAATTATAATTTATTTAATTTTTTTAGTTTAAATTAAATGTATTTATTTTATTAGAATAGTTTACAAAATTTTCTCAACCGACAAAGAAGGAAAAAGGGAAAGGAGATATTGAAACAAAATGGATTTAGTATGTACTATAACATTGACCGCATCTAGGGAGCGACCACCTTTCCTATTATGAAATATGCAACTTTGTCCATTAAAGGTTATGGTTCTTCACCGACATCAATTCATTCGATCCCTTTAACTTTAATGTTTGCCCGACTTCCTTTAATAAGACTAAACATCATAATATCTTTTTGATTGTTTGAAGGTTATATGGTTTACAAGATAAGCGTTCGCACTAGGGAAAAAGTATTCTTATCTAGAAATAAGAAATTACTAATAAATTAATTAAAAAACTACTTTTAAAAGTTCATCAAATTAGTCTATATTTTATTTAACGAGATAGAAAAATATTTAAAGTTGATCCAATTACTCCATATTTTATTTATAAACATGCTATATGTACTATACTATTAATGTTTTGATAAATGTCGATCTATGCAATGGGTACCGTTTTTTTTTATGGGGCATCCATAGTTTTCTTAAGTATTTTTCTATGGAAAACTATGCATGGTATTTGTGAGTTAGAGTTGTTATTAGTTTGTTATTACAATATTGTAACATGGTATTTGTGAGTTAGAGTTGTTATTAGTTTGTTATTACAACATTGTAACATTGTATTAGTTTTGTTGTTTTTTTTTCAAAATAGTGAGTTGTGAAGTTAAGTTGTGTAACTTTTTAGCAAATAAAATTTATAGTAATAAGTGGTTAAAGTAACCCTTTGCATGTGTTTAGGGTACAATTAGATATGAGTATTGATTAAAATGGTAGATTTATTTAAAGGTTATATTAACTGGTTTAATTGGAATTAGTATTGTATTATGTTGGTTTTTTGTTTTGAAATTGAGTTTGTATTTAACAGTGAAAGAAGTTATTTTTGAGTTAAGTTGTCAATATTCACAAAGGAACTAAGAAAGCATGTAATTGAACATGATAAACATTTTGATTTCCTTGTTCACTTACTAGTGAACTAGGTTATCACCCTAGAGCTCAAGTTGAGTTGTACTTCATCACAACTCCTAATATAATTCAAACCATTATGATTTGGCCTCTATGACAACTTTCAGTGTGACGACTGAACCATTTTACCCTCAAGATGATACACACACCATACCCATATCATGAATCCCTTAAAATCAGGGTGGTTATCCACTAACGCAAACATCCCTTTTGAGGAGCTCACCATGTAGTAATTCCTTCCCATCATAGAATGGCTTGAGTATCCTAAGTTTCTTGGACAATCCACCAACCAACCAAAGAAAGAATGATAACACTAGTAAGCCCTTAGGCATTAGGTTTCATTGGTCTTTGGCCAAACCATCCAATAGGCTAGTGTTTGTTCCACATAATTGACCTATAACTAATTTGCTTTACAAGCCTCCAATCACCTTGAGCAACAAAATCAAACAAATAAAAACACAATTACAAAGTGTGTTATTGCCATTCCCAATGATCCTCTAGCCTCCTACACTCATGTTGCATGTCTAAACCTAGAAGTTCAAAATTTCTCAAACGACATGCCACTTGATGCATCTAACACATAAATGATGACATATGCTTTCTCCATTAGGATTGTCGCTACTAAATTCAAAGATGTACTAACCAACACCTATCCCTTAGGTTCGTCCTCTAAACCCACCCAACACACTCCTCTTGTGTCTCATTCCATTACCACAACCCAATTCAACATTCAACATGCACTGACCCACACTGAAACTATTCATACATCATCTCCACACTTGGCCTCATGATAAATCAGACACGAGCCCAGAATTGAGAAACTCCAGCATGTGATTGGGGTTACCCCATTTGCATAGTTAACCCTAGTTAGCACCTTGTCCCAAACACAAGTAGTAGTTTTCTCCTTGGATTCTTTGAGTTATTTTGGCCTCACTCTACCAATCTATCAATGGGGTCAACCATGTCGAGTTGGTTCAATTTGAATAAAGATTGGACACCCTTACCATGCTTAAGTACAATCTTTCACCTAAGCGCCTTCTTGTCATTTCAAAAACATTATCTAAGAATGCTAGTTTATGACACCATTACCTCACCACCCAATAACAACTACAACATGATCAAAGGGGAAGTTTCTCAACAAAGAGTTTTTCTTAGTTTTTCTAAGAAAATGATTGAGCATCTTCAAGGCCATCAACATATTGTCATTGTTCCCACCCATTAGGCCTAAGATAAACTAAATGTCTTCAACCAAAAATGCATTATTATAAGATTGATTGCAAGCAACTACACAAACCATATCTCCACCCTTAGTGGCTCGAATGCATTTACTGGAGTATAATGTAGAGTTACTTTAGAAAAATGAAGCACACATATCCCACCTCAACACCACCATCATCAAATGGGATCGGGGTTGTGTTAATGTTCATCAAGGAAAGGAAGCTACAATAGTTTGAGCATATTCAATCACATCAATGCATGGCCATTGCTACTACCCATTAGGCCCAAGATGAGGTAACAACACAAACCTAAACTGCACTATTCGAGTTTTCAAGTGGTTACATGTACCATCTCTCAACCCTTAGTGGCTTGAACACAATTAATGTAGTATAATGTGGAGTTACTTCGAGAAAATGAACTACAACTCTACCACCTCCACACCACCATCTTCAAAATGGTTGCACTAATGTTCATCAAGGTGAGGCAAATACTTGTCAATGCATTATAGTGGCTATACTAGGATTCATATTTCATGTATATGTAGAGCAATACATCATTGGTGTCGATTATGGGAAACTTAGTCATATAAGTAAACATATAACTATGAAGATCCAAAATAAACCTCTTAAATTGATTAACTGAGACCAATTTACTCTACAAATCCTTATTTCAAATTCAATTAGGGCTTTATTTACAGTTTTATGCATCATTTCTCTACAAATTGGGATAGGAATGTCTCTCTTATGTCACAAAGAGCTCCAAATACTATCCTATGTCTCCTCCTCTATCACAATGAGTTCTAGATCCTCTCTTATGTCTCCTCTATTATTTTTAAACAAAAATAATTCATAGGATCTAGTTCCTCTGTGTCCTTCTCTATCACTATTGGGATCCTTTGTGTCCTCCTTTGTCATAGGTATATGGGCTCCACTATCTCCATCTCATCCCTCCTCTTGTCACTATTATCGGGTTGGTTTAGCTATTATCTAGCAAGGTCAACTCAAGCATTACAAGCTCCTCAAGTTGAGTGTTTTTGGGTTTGTGTTTTATTTTATGTTATAACATATAATATGTTACATGTCATAACATATGTTTATGTTATATGTTATAACATATAACATTATGTTATATGTTATAACATATAACATTATGTTATATGGAATTTTTTATTATCATTTTTAAAATATTCTATATTATATAGAACGCTTTTTAATATCTTTAAGAAAAAAATATTGTATACCTAGTTTTAAGAACACTATAAGCAATTAATAACGTTATCGACATAGATTTTCATATAGACCCAAGAGTTTGATATGAGAAAAATATGGACAAGGTAATATACTACAACATCATCCCCATTGTATGCAATAGTACCAAAGTAGACCATAACCAATCATATTGGTTGCAAGATTGTTGCTAGAAAGAACACAAATGTGTTGGTGAAGATAAATTACCTAGAGAACAAGGTTTTGGACTTTCAAATGTTTTAATTTATTTTGGAAACAACCATGCACCCATAAATAATTGACCTCATCAATTTGAAGTCCTTATGACCATAAATTCAAAAACATGCATGAAGTGTGGTCTTTGAGAACCTCTATAACCCCACTTACCCCTACCCAACCTAAAACCATAACCATTATCATTAGCCCATACACCACTAAATTTTAATCACTATAACCTTACTAACTCCTAACCCATATAACCCTAATGGCCCCTAACCATTATTAACCTCAACACCCTTGTCCAACCTTAACTACTTACCATTATAACCTCGTTGAACCCCAAAATATAATTCACTAATCCCTATGCACTACACCACTCACCTTTGATACATGTTAACCTTAACCTTTAATCCATATACCCCATTAATTCCCTAACCTCATTACCCCCTTGACTATTAACACATAACCTATTAACCATTGGAACCCCATTATCCCCAAACTGTAATTCCCAAAACGATTATAACCCCTCTAGCCCTTAACTCCTAACTATTATAACCCTATAAACTCCTAAGTGTCATTAACCCTTGGTGATTACAACCCCACTAACCTCTAATCCACTAACCCCTAACTTATATCACCCCTAACCCTTAAACCATATGACCCCACAAACTCCCTAACCTACCTATCCATCTTAATTCTAAATCCATATATATAACCTCCTTACCCTGATTGACCTTAACCCTAAAACCTTGTAAACCTAAAAAACCCTTAAACATAACCCCTAACCACTATAACCCTATCAAATACTAACCATTATATTCCCATTCTTCCTCAATTAATTGTAACCCCAAATCCCTATAAACCAACATATCCCCAGTGTCTGCTAATTAACCTTAAACCTAAATCTCTATAAACCCACATAACCCTAATCAACTGTAATCATTGTCTATTGTAACCTCACTAGTCCTTGAACCTTAACCCTTATAATTGACTAGTCCCTAACTAAGTTTAATACCAAACCCCTTAAACCTACAAACTCAAAACCAATGCTAGCCCCTAACTATTATACCCCCACTAACCCTAACCCATTGATATATAATTGACCTTAACCCCTAACCACTATAATCAATAGAGCTATAAAGCCAATGTGCCTCCTTCTACAACTAATTTTGTCGACACAAAGAGCATGTTTCGCATTTCCTACAATCTAATGTATGTTAAGTTAGTTAGGAACTATTCTTTTAAAGTATAAATAATTGATGAATTGACTTAGGGTAGTTGATGCCTTATTTTAAACTAAGTAAAGTATAAATAATTGATGAATTGACTTAGGGTAGTTGATGCCTTATTTTAAACTAAGTAATCCAATCATTGATTAAATATTAGTGGCTAACAACGGTTTTCAAATTAGGGATGCATAGTTATTTTTATATATTTTTTGTTTTGGTTAGAATTACCTTTAAGAATATGCAATCATCACAAGGCCCTTGTGTAATAATATAATTACTTAGAGGGAATAGCATGGTGCATGCTTATATTTTTATGAACAATCACCAGGGACCCTTGGGGTAGAGTATATTGTTGTAATTTAATTCTATTAATTATGGACCCTTGGGGTAGAGTATATTGTTGTAATTTAATTCTATCAATTATGGCCGTGCATAATTGTAAAGTATGGTTTACAAGTAATTATTGAGACCCCAAAACGACATTTAGGCAATCAATATGATGTTTAGGCATCTATATATTAATGTTTCAATGTGGATAAAATCACACCCATAATGTTGATAAAATGATATTATGTTAAGACACAAATTTAATTCAAATCTCCAAGCACAAATATAACGTTTAGAAGCAATGATAAAGTGTAATGTTCCCAAGCCAAGATGCCAGGAACATTGCTTTTTTTATTGATATTTAGGTGTTTTCTGGTTGTGGCATTTCGTCAAACACTTTGTAAACTTAAGTCTCGTGAGTTGCGCTAAGGTTTAATACTGATGATTTTAATGTGTGTTTGCAGCAACAAATAAGAAGATATATTAATGGAACATACCTCAACAAGATACAAGATCAATAACACAAGCAATAACCAAAAATACCTCAGATCCAATTTTATTCATAGTAGTGGAAGATCTTGATACAATAGATCTACAGATCTAGAACAATATAGCTGAGAACTCATAACAAAATGACAATAACCCAATGAAAGGCCAAATAGCTGCAAAAGATAAATGACAAATTGAGATATTTGCCCACTGATGGATCAAACCCTCAAATTGGGAGAGTCACGCACTAGTTCCTTGTTGTAGATCTATGTAGATTTCGTCCCTCTTCCTCCTTCACTCCAATATACCTCAAAGCCCCTGAGAAGAGTAGATCTGAGATCTAGAAACACTATAGGAGGGTTCCTTTGATTAAGAATGGAGTTTGTTTCCTCCACATGAGTAGATCCACTTCAGGAATTGCGCACTTTCACTAAGGAGAATCATGGCATGCTCATAATAAATCATATCTCAGCCCAAACACACCACAAGTAGCCCAATAAAGGTGCTATGGCCTCCACCAAGATATCTCAATAGAAAAACCCCTTGAATCTCCCTCTCCTTACCAAAAACAAATGGATCTAGTTTCTCTAGTGTGCCCTCCTGTTGGAAACCCTCAATGGTGTGCACCCCTCCTCTTATGTACCTGTAGTTGATGTAGAATCCACCTGTGACTGAATAGATCTGATGTAGAATGGTGAGGGAGAAATATTTCACCTCCATGACCAAGATTGGACCAGGTTGGGTGGGATCTTTAACCACTGAACTGATCTCTAGGGTTTGTTAAGTCAAAACCCTCAAAACCCCCAAGTGCAT